>JABUQX010127386.1:15000-27500 GCA_015478945.1 Trachelipus rathkii | reverse complement strand
AAACGAAGTATTAAAAAACATAACAGGGCCTATATATATATATATATATGTAACCATATATATATATAAATAATATATATGTATATATATATATATATATATATATATATATATATATATATATATATATATATATATATATAGTGTGTGTGTGTGTGTGTCTGTAAAGTCATGGTGCACTTTTGAACGGTCACAGGAAAGCAACAAAAGAAGATAGAAATGTGAAATCTTCACCAAATAAAAGGGAAACTCTCCAAGTTTGATGACGTAGGTGATGACGCAACACCACGAACTGCGCGGCAGCGGATCAGGCCACGCTCAGGCCAGTCGCGATGTGGACGTTACAGAGGAAAGTTCAGTGTGTCCTGTGGCTTGCTAAATTCGAATCCGTGAGCAAAGTGCAACGTGAATATTGTCGCGTGTACAACGAAGCGCCACCACATAGGAATAACATTACTCGGTGGGATAAGCAGTTGAAGGAGACCGGCAGTGTATTGGACAAACCCCGTTCTGGTAGGCCATCGGTAAGTGACAAGTCCGTAGAGGCTATACGGGAGAGCTACCTAAGAAGCCCTAAAAAATCAGTGCGTGCGTGTGCTCGACAATTACACCTAAGCAAGACTACAGTTCATAAGGTGTTAAAGAAACGTCTACGTTTTTCGGGTTACAAATTGCAGCTGTTGCACGCTATCAAACCCGCGGATAGACCCAAACGATTCTCGTTTGCTACAGATATGCTTCATGAGATCGGCAATGATGAACGATTTCTGCAGAAGATTGTGTTTAGCGACGACGTGACATTCCATGTCTCTGGACATGTTCATAGCCATAACGTCCGAATATGGCAGCTGAAATTCCTCGTGCCTACTTAGAGTACAAACGTAACAGCGCTAAAGTGAACGTGTTAATGGTGTGGCTGATGAATGAGAAGTGATAAACCCATTTTTGCAGGAACGGGCTAGTGACGGGAAGCAGCTACTGGGGCATGTTGAGTTGTATGCATTGCCACAATTTCCAAAAGGTGTCATCTTTCAACATGATGGCGCTCCTCCACTACGCCTCTGCCTACAATCCCAGATCTAACGCCCAGTAGACTTTTAGCCCTTGTGGGGTTATGTGAAGCAACATGTCTACAGTGAACGAATCAACGACATTAATCATTTAAAACAGAGAATCACAAACGTTATTAACTCTGTTACACCAGAAATCCTTAACCGTGTGTGGGAAGAACTTGATTATCGTTTAGATGTGTGTAGGGTAGCACATGGAAGCCACATCGAACTGCATTGAATAGGTATGAAACTCGGAGGGTTTCCCTTTTATTTAGTGAAGATTTCACATTTCTATCTTCTTTTGTTGCTTTCCTGTGACCGTTCAAAAGTGCACCATGACTTTACGGAATATCTATATATATATATATATATATATATATAAATATATATATATATATATATATGTATATATATATATATCTATCTTTCATAATAATATATAATAACCTTATATATATAATATATATATATATAATATATATGTATATATATATATATATATATAATAATAATATAAATAACTAACATAATATATATATATATATATATATATATATATATATATATATAAAAATAATAACCTTAATATATATATATATATGTATATTTATATATATATATATATATATATATATATATATATATATATATATATATATATCTATATATATATATTTATATATTGTATGTGGATTATTTTGGTTTGTGTGGGTAATCTGAAAGAGAGTTTGGGAAGAGGATTGGTAGAGGATTTGGCAGAGTGTAAAGGGAGTTTGAAAGTTCAATGTAGATAAGGTGATTATGGTAGTGAGGGAGGAATACACGCTGTGAAGACATGTTAAGATGTTGAGCAATTGCAGCAAGCATCGAGTCTAAATATTTGAAATTAAATATTGGATAAAGAAACGGAACGGATGTTGCAAAGTGTAATGAAGTTGCCGAATGATAAGAAGGTAGCTGGAGCATTTAAATTCTTGGTGGATGTAGGGGATTAAGTCTTGAGTGCGCTAAGGTTTTGCATGAGGATATACTGTTACCTTTGATAATGCATAGGAGCAGAAGTATGGTATGGAACAATAGACATAGAACTAAGGTTTCATTATATCTTAGATGGACAATTTCAGGGCTTGTTAGGTGTGAGAACAATTGATAAAATGAAGAGGAATGAACGTTTTAGGGAGTTGTGTGGTGTGAATAAGGGTAGATAAAAGAATAAATGTGAGTACATTGAGATGGTTTGATCATATGTAAAGGATAATGATAGTCGGTTGATTAAGCGAATGTATAGTGGTGAGTGTGCTGGAATCGACCGGCTGGGAGACCGAAGAAAAGTGGATTGAGCCAGAAAAAGGAATGTCTGGAAGCAAATGAGTGGGAACTTAGCAATTAGGAGAACAAGAGTTGCATGATATGAGATTAAGATGGGGGTTGGCGTTGGGAGGTATGGTTGGCCAAGGTCGCCTGTCAGGTGATGAACCCTACATCTACATGAACCATATATATATATATATATATATATATATATATATATATATATATATATATATATATATATATATATATATATATATATATACTATATATTGATTGCGGATTGTTTAAGATATCTTTCTTTTGGCTGCTCACTTCGGGGGTGATTGTTGATGTTCTTTTTATAGGTAATATCGTAATGACTTCGCTTTCGGTGAAAGTCCAAATAATTCAGATGGCAATAGTAGAATAAAGCTTTTACAATGAAATGTATGTACTAAAAAGCTGTTTTGCAAATCACTGTTTGTGGAGACACAAATTCATGTCCTTTTGGTAGGTACAAATGGAAACAGATATTTGCCAAGGTATATACAGTAATGAACAAAACCAAGATATTTACACAATTTTAGTGAATAATTTTATTAAAAAAATCATGAATATAATAAATAACCCATTAAAATATATTACAAATAAATGCATAAAAATATATAATAAAGATTATACATATAATTTATGATTTTTAAAGTTGTTAGAATTTAAGAAATAATTATTGCCAAATAAAAAGTTACAACTTATTTCCATTTTCTTTTATTTCTTTTCTAATAATACAATTTTAAATGCTGTCTCAATTATTTTGGACACTATATAACACTTTATATTTAAACTTCAATTATTTTGGACACTACAAAACACTTCGCGCCTCAAAAGAGGAGCTTATTAAACTCTAAAACTAATTTGTCACTGGATTGCGTCTAATCACTAAAGGTTATTCTGATGTTCGGTAGATGACCTGGCTCTCTGTGAAGGCGAATCAATAACTGATTGATCATTGGCAGAGTCGAAGAGAGTATGGCACGCTTAAGAGAAATAATCAAAACTACATTTGTTTGTTACTCGGAAGTTGTATCTTGTAACTCGATTCATCCCCTTTGAAGAACTTTGTAAGGTCCAGAATAAGGTGCTTGCTGCTTTCAAATCAGTAACTCTAAAAATGACTTGATACCAAGTTTAGAGTTCATTAAAGAATGTATGATGATGATGCACGGGAGGGATGCAAGAGTGTAAGCTGTCGAAAAATCAGTTGTTTCATGTGATGCATATATTTTCTCATGAAGCCAGTGAAGCTTATTTTTGTTGTTTATCGGAAGAGTTATAGGGACAAAGAGGTGTTTTTCGGTCTGGCTTGAAAAGGAGAGAATCCCCGATTTGCTCCTTAGATACAGCAGACTTAGCATTGACATGATTTTCAGTTTTGTTTCTGCCCCATGATAGCGCATCTTCGAAGGAGATCGATGGAAATCTCTCAGTTTGACCATTTGCTGAAGCGTGGTGGCTTGATTTTGTTCGGAGTCTATGAAATCCAATCAATTTTGATAGTTCGGTGAAAATTCTCCTTCAAATGTGATGATCCTCTATCGGAGATTACATAAAGAATTCAAATCTTGATATCCATTGCATAAAGGCAAATGGGATAGATTTTGAAGTCGTATTCACTAGAGGAATTGCTTCTGTCCACTTAGTGTCAATGCAGGTGAAGATATCTAAAAGTTGGAGCTGAAGTATCGGTAAAGAAAGAAAAAGATAATGGTTCCATGATGTCGATATATACTGTTTCAATATGCCGAGATAGAATTCATGGGAGCAATAGGTGGTTTAGTATGACGTTGAATTTTTGATAGTTGGCCCTTTTGGAAAGAGCGAACCAAAGACTACGATGTCAAGATCGTAGATCGAAATATATATATAGTCTGATAAGACGAGAAGGAGGCTTTTATACCAAGATGAAATCTGATGAAAATTGTAGAAGATTTGTTCACGACAGTGTTGTAAAAATAGTCGTGGAAAAGCGACAAAATATCAAACTATACTTGAAGGTTGTCTTGTAGGGTAAGAATGAAGACAAAGGATGGCTGGTAATTTCTTCATCTACTGATTAAACTTACGGTGATAACAAATGGAAATCCACGATGGCATCTACCGCCGAGGAGGTTCGAGGCAAAAGCATCCGTCACAATATTATCTGTTCTCCTAAGGAAGTTCATTGAAGAGACATATTCTGTTAAGACAGAAAGGTTACGTTGCTGCAGATCACTTTTTGCCTAATTCTACTATATAAATCTAAAAGTAACGACCTATATTAGCCAGAAATAACTAGATCATATTTCTTCCTTTTAACATATACTTGAAGTGAAGAACAGAATAGTAAGCTACTAGAAGTTCACGGTCGAAAGCTGAGTATTTGCGTTGCTGTTCTGATAGCTTTTTGCTGTAGAAATCTATTGGTACTTTACTGTCCATCAACTATCTGATGAAGGGCTGCTCCTATAGATTTCTGATTACTATCCGTTATAAGTTGAAGATGGGTTACATTTCAATCAGAAAATTGAAGAGTTGTGAATTCGAAAGTTAATTCTTGATTTCAATAAAGGCTTCTGTGGTCCACGTAAGAGACTTATCTTTTGGATGGTGTTTAGATTTTCTGATAGAGGAAAAGACGAGTTTTGCACAACCAAAGGGATAAAACGGCGATATTATCCAGTCATTCCAATGAATCTTTTTAAGAGCTGGTGAGTTTCACGAGGAAGGAGTAATTGAATTTCTGATGTCATTTTCTGAAGAAATAAAAATTTATCTGACGAAATATGGTATCACAGATACGTGTGAGATGACTTGAAGAGATTCCACATTTTTCTCAAAAGTCTTTGAAAATTTTCTTGAAGAAGCTCTAAAAATGTATTGAGATGTTCTTCATGCCGTTCTGGAGCTGTTGAAAAAATTACCAAATCATAAGGTATGCGTTAGCAAATTTAAGTTGTCAAAATGGAGTCCATTATTCTCTGAAAAGAAGGCTGGCATTTTCAAACCAAATGGTATAGAAACATATTCCAAAAAACTGGAAAGGAGAATCACCAGTCTCTATGTAATGAACAGGTCCTTTTGGATTAAATTTGATGTTTGTCAAGTCGATAGGTGATGTTAACAAAGGAAACTCCTGAAGCAAAGATGAGATATTGGAGTCTTCAATGTTAGCGTTGATTTGTAATGAAGGAACTTCTTCGGAAGAGACTTGAAGAGGTGCTAGAAGAGAAGTATTTGTGTCTTGTAGAATTTTCTTCCCACAATCGATAATTAAAGTTGTAATGGTGTGATAATCCATACTCAAAATTGGCATTGCGATATCAGCTACTATGAAAGTCAATGAAATTCTCGACGAAGCTTCTTGATTGTTATATATGTCGCTATTTCACCATGACACTTGATAGGCGAGCCATTGGCTGCGGAACAATTGACGTTAGTGGAAAATAGGGACATGTTGGTTACCATTGAAGAAGGTAGGCTTGAAACTGAAGCGCCGGCGTAGTATCTGGAGGAAGAGAGTATCTGCGCCGAATATTGTGACATTGATAGTAAGTTGCAAACTGATTATAGCGCAGCAATCAGCTCGCTCTTCTAGTTTTCTGTTGGTGTAGGAAAAGATGAGGGTTGCACCTGTACGTTAGATTTGTCAGGCCACTTGCACCATGGCCTGCATGTTCTTGCCTGTTGAGCGAAGTAAATGTGTGCACGGCAAACGTGGGGTCTTTGTTTCTGACTATATGGACGAGTCTACAGGTGTTCTGTTGGTGTTGTTGTTGTTGCTGCTGCTGATGTAGTTGCTTGTGTAGTCGTTGCTGTTGACACTGCCATGACAGGAGCGGACGATACCAAAACAACTAGATCATTGGCTAGTTCACCAAGTTGCTCAAGGGTATGTGATGTCTGAGAATTCACAGAAGCAGCTTTCTTGGGTGGAGTGTAGGCCCTTGGAATCAAAAGTTCTGTAGAGGAGATACGGTCGACGACATTTGTTGACTGACTGTGAGATCGTGAAAGTACTTCGTCTTCTCAAGTAAGTTTTTAAGATGAAACTGGGTTTCTATTACCTACTGGAACCATGTTGGAAATAGACGTCTCAGAAAACATTGTGATTTCCCTTAATCGGCAATAGTTTTTCCCTCAAGCTGGTCTTTCTGCAGGAGGCTGCTCGCTGTCTGAAGGCATCTTCTTAAGAGGGTGTTCTTCTTCTTCTGTTCACCAATTATGCTTATTGGAGGTGTATTTGTTTAAGTTATCTTTCTTGCTTGTTCCTCCACTTCAAGGGTAGTTGTTTGATGTTTCTTTATAGTTTTTATGTAATGACTTCGTTTACGTTGAAGAAGACCTAAGGAACCCAGCTACTGTGCTTGCTGGCAGAGGTGTTCCGCTGCTGAAGTCGCCTCTTTCACGCTATAGGAGCTCAGGTTTTTACGCCTCCCGGCTATTCGAGACTAAATATCAATATTAAATAAAATTGTTAGAACCCCTTTTTAACTTATCTTTATGGTGGTGAGTTAAACAATTTTCTTATTGGGTTTATAAAACTGTTTATTAAAAATTGCATTCATAGCATATAGAAAATATTGCCTACAAATGTAATTAGTAGAATAAGTTTTGCAATGAAATATATGTACTAAATTTTTGTTTGCAATCTTTTTGTGGAACTTAATTCATGTGCCCTCTTAGGCGCGAAAAAGGTGCGAAATCATTTACAGATGTATAATAAACAACAGATATTTGCACAATTTGATAAATAATTTTTAGTAAAAAAGTATGAATAATAAGATGACATTATATTGCCATATTACAAATAAATGTCCAAATATAATAAGGTTATACATATAATTATGATTTTAAGTTGTAAAATATAGGGAATAAATATTGACAAATAAAAGTTAAACTGTATTTTCCATTTTCCTTTATTTCTTTTCAAAGAAGACAATATTTTAATGATAAACTTAATTATTTTGGTTGCTATATAACACTTATGTTAAATTCAATTATTTTTGGATAATAACTTTATATATATATATAATAATATATATATATATATATATATATATATATATATATATATATATATATATATATGTATATATATATATATATATATATATATATATATATATTTAACTATATATGTATATATGTATATATATATGTATATTATACATATATATATATAATATATATATATATATATATATAATATATATATATATATATATATATATATATATATATATAAAATATATATATCTAAATATACATATATATATGAAAGTACATCAAATGAATACTAATATTGTTGCTAATATCACGCATCAAAGAGATATTATTATATTATTTGTTTTTCTAGTAAAATGTTTAAGCAAATATCATGCAACAATTTTGTTTGCGTCTCACTCTTTTATGAAACAAATCACACAAACACGCACACACACACACAAAAAAAAAAAAACACACACACACACACATATATATATATGTATATATATATAGAGAGAGATAGTTATGCTAACAACATATATATATATATAAATATATATATATATATATCTTATATACTATATATATATATATATATATGTATATATAATAATATATATATACAAATTATATATATATAATAACATATATATATATATAATATAATAATAATATAATATATATATATAATATATATGGAATAATAGATAGTATGCATAAATTTACCAAATATAAGAACAACTTTTTAATAAGTCTATTAATATTTATAAATATAATATACCAATAATAATAATATATATAATAATATATATATACATATATATATATATATATATATATATAATAATAATAATATATATATATATAATAATATATATAATAATATAATAATAATAATATATAATAATAATAATATAAATAATAATAATAATAATAATAATATATAATATATATATATATATAATATATATATGTATAATAATAATAATATATATATATATATGTATATATATATATATATATATATATGTATACATGTTTTTATATAC
The DNA here is from genome assembly GCA_015478945.1 of Trachelipus rathkii. NCBI lineage: Eukaryota > Metazoa > Arthropoda > Malacostraca > Isopoda > Trachelipodidae > Trachelipus > Trachelipus rathkii. The sequence goes on along the minus strand of JABUQX010127386.1, from coordinate 19,084 downwards.
TCTACATATGTAATATATCTTTGTAATAATATATATGTATATATATGTGTATATAATATCTTTAACATAACAATAATATATATATACTCTTTCTCTCACTATATATACTCCATATAATAATATATATATATATATATATATATATATATATATATATAAAATAACTCCTTAATTTGATTCTTGCTTACCAGGCTTAGATCCCGGGCCCTCGCAGACGGTATGCCAAGCGTGTTACCACTTGACCAAACGATGAGCTAAAAGATACGAAATTAAACCTATGAAGAGTGCTTTCTATTCAATGGGAATAATGACCGCCTATGGCAGACAGATCCCCTCAGCCACGCATCTCCTACCTCGGGTCAAAGGCAACACAGAACCCATGTAAGGAGACCACTCTAGAATCGGAGTATAATTTGTAAAGATGTAAATACTGCAATTAACCGCAGTTCAATTTGTATAGATAAAATAACTCCTTGAGTGATTCTTCACTTACCAGGATTAGGTCCCAGGGCCTTAAAAAAAAAAACTACATTTTGGTTATTTATATAGTCAAAATCGGCTGGATAATTCCGAATTTTATGTTCATTTTTGAGTGTGTGGTGAACAGCCAGAGCCCAAAAGCCCAAAATTGGATCTTGCCCTTAACCATTTGGCCACTCAAGGCTCAAAACTCTGCTTCAAACGAATTTTCAAGCCGTATGCTCTCCATTGAGGCTATTCTCACGTTTTCAGCATTGCATTTCCCTTCGCCTTGCAATTTTATATAGTGTTATAGTGCATTAACCACTGTTGATCTTACAAACAAATAAAGGCATTAATCAAGAATAGTGAAAATCTATTCTCCGTAAAACTAAAAACTCTTTTCTTCTTTCTTCAAGTAAGAAAATGATGTAACCTTTCTGGTTTCTCTTCCTCCCGTTCGTCCCTTCTGCCATTTTGCAAAAATGTTTGATCTTATTTTAGATCCCTTATTTTCCTTTCTACTTTTTCTCTTCAACTATCTTCCGATGACACAACTGCCGTTTCACTTACAGCTAAAGTTGACCTCTTCCCACAAGCCTTTCAAGCCTGTGCCTCTTATTCTTCCATCTGACGATTCCTTGAAATAATACTCTTTCTTCGAACCCCTCTAACTCATGGATCCTAATATGGGTTAATTTCTTTCTAAAGATGTATTTTTCCACTCAGTCTGTCTGTCTGTCTGTCTGTCTGGTCTGTCTGTCTGTCTCTCTCTCTCTCTCTCCTCTCTCTCTCTCTATCTCTACTCTCTTCTCTCTCTCTCTCCCTCTCTCTCTCTCTGCTCTCTCTCTCTCTCTCTCTCTCTCTCTCTCTCTCTCTCTCTCTCTCTCTCTCTTCAGGTTAACCCCAAGAAAGGCGTACAGCTCAGATGGTATTCCTTCTGTTGTTCCCAAAACTTGTGCTTTCAGAGCTTTGAGCTTCCGTCCTAGCTTTGGTAAACTATTTTGCCTCTGTTTTACTGTCCATTTCTTGTTTGAAGCGTGCGATCATTTTCAGCCTGTGCCTGAAAAATGGGCATCCCTTCCAACCCCCTCAGCTATCGTTTTATAGGTCTTAAACCTCCGTTGTTTCTTTTCTAAAGTTTTTCAAATCTAATCTTTAAACAGGAAAGATTTGGAAACAATATCAATTCTTCAAATCTTTTTCTTTGTTTCGCCCAATTATGACTTTTCGTAAGAAACTTTCAACGTGCCGGTCTTCTTTCCCTTCTCTGTGATTATTGGTCCGTAGCCTTTCTACATTTCGGGGAATCTTTTAATATGCTCTAGAATATATTGAAAATCATTGATAGAGTATTGGTACCAAAGCTTTGATTTTTAAACTTTCCTCTTTCAGTATTTTTATCTTTCTCTTGTACCTTTCTCGTCCTGACTTCCTCTTCGGCCGTTCAGCCAGTGGAAGACTGTCCATTGTTTAATTCTGTTTAAGTCTATGAAATGTGGTAGATGTTACATCAGTGATTCTGCCCTTTTTGAAGCTCTTTCTACTTTTACATTAAATAACCTTTTCTTATTACTTTCTATTGCCGTTACCCCAAATCCTAAATGGAAGACGATCCACCGTTTATAAATTCATTTCATGTTGAAAAATGTCCAACTCCACAGCAAGTAAGCTCACTCTAAAGAAGTAGCTTTTGAAGCAATGCTAAACTCTTACCTTTCTCGAATTTGCAAATTGTGGTATTGAGACCATAGGTTGTTTTCATGTCTAAAGACTCAAATCATTTATCTAATATAGACATAATCTTGCCACACATCTATAGCGATACTTCGAAAACAGACAGCTAAAACCCTTCGCCATATCCTTATACATGTTTTGTTAATTTAATACGATGACCTTATATTCATAGATAAAATTAGATTCTCTTTCTATTAACCTTCTAAGAGGTTGGTGATTCTGGAATGGTGCCTTCAGAATTAACTCAAGCCGCACCAGTTAGCTTGCTCTTTATAGTGGTCGTTGCCCTTGTATGAAAGTAGTATTTCACACATCGATATAAGCTGCACTTGCACACAGTTCTCCTTAAAAAGAATGAAGTCTAGGGCTTTTTCGTCTTATGTCAATTCCTCCTCCTCTCACAACTCTCCGCGTCTCTCTTCTTCCAGGATCGAATGTTCCCTCACTTTCTTTATATTATCATAAGATGCAACTAGAACTGCACTGAGAGTGACTCCAGTGCAACGAAACGCCCTTTGCTACAGCAATTCGAAACCCTTTATCCTTTGTCTAATTTATCTGACCTTCAGACGTAAACCACTATGCTACGATCTTATTTATATATTCCACTGGTAAAGATCTTGGACACCACTTCCTATATAATCATCTATACCTATCTATTCTATCTATCTATCATATCTATCTATCTATCTATCTATCTATCTATCTATCTATTTAATCCTATCTATCTATCTATCATCTATTCTATATCTAATCTATCTTATCTATCTTTCTATTTATACGGATCTATCTATTATCTATCTATCTATCTAGCTGATCTATCTATCTATCGATCTATTCTATCTATCTATCATATCATATAATATTGCTACTATCTATCTTATCTATTCTATTCTATCTAATTCTATCAACTTCTTATCTATCTAGGCTATCTCTCTCTTCTCTCTCCTCTCTCTCTATTAATATATATATATATATATTATATATATATATATATATATATATAATTATATATATATTAATATAATATATATATATTATAGATATATATATAAAAAAGAGAATATATAAAAAGAAATATATATATATAAGTTATAATAAGATATATATATATATATCATAGCCTATATATATATATATATATAGATAATATATATATATTAGTATATATATATATATATTAGAGACTGAATTAAAAAAAGAATAATAAAATTAAACAATATATGTATATATATTATATATATATATATATATATACTATACTATATATAATATATAGTATATATATATTATACATAATATATAACATTATATTTATATATATACATTATATATATTATAATATTATATATATAATATATATATCTAATATATATATATTAATACAGGAGTGTGCTTATCTTTATTTGGTCCTCTACTTTCACAGGGAGAAACAAGAGCTAGAATGTTTTTGTTGAAATTCCTTTGCGATGACTTCCTTTTACGTGGAGAAAAATTAAAATGGAGGCAGCTACCGGGTAGTCTTTACTACTTGTGCACGTAGGGAGTAACCCTTCGAGCTAAAAGAACCAATAATTAATGCTTAAAATTGTTACTGGACCCATCTTTTTTCAAAATTATTCTTATCAGTGGCGTTAAGGAGTTTAAAAAATGAATTATTGCCATTTTATTAATTCGTTTATATAATAAATACATTCAACTATAATCAGGATATGTTGCCAATGCTTAATGACGAATCAAAAAAAATAACTTAACCAATAAAATATATGACACTTAAAAGTCCGGATTGCATTGGTATATTCACAGAAAAAAAAGGACTTACACGAAAAAGAAAAATAATAAAAAATAATTCTCTTCAAAAAGCCGTCGTGAAAAATTAGAGAAAAAG
>JABUQX010127386.1:7500-10000 GCA_015478945.1 Trachelipus rathkii | reverse complement strand
CTATGAATTCGGATACACACCAAAAATTTAGATGTGCAACGTTGAACGTTGCAACATATAGCGGCAAGGAGGAGGAGGTGGTGAGACTGATGGAGAGAAGGAGGATTGAACTGCTGGGCATGGCGGAGATGAGAGTGAGAGGAGCGGAGGAGGGTAGAGATTTGGGAGGAGGATATGTGCTGATGTACAGTGGAGTAGAGGAAGGTTGGAGGAAGCATGGAGTGGGATTCGTAGTAGGACCTAGGATGAGCCCATATATACTGAAAGCGGAAGGAATAAATGAAAGACTTATGGTGTGCAGTTTCAAAATCATGAGAAGGAAGTACCATGTGTTCCAGGTATATGCACCCCAACAGGGACATTCAAATGAGGAGAAGGAAGAGTTTATGGAGTTGATGGAGAGATGGGTAGGATTGAGAAGTGAAGAAAATAGCATATGTGTCCTGATTGGAGATTTTAATGCAAGGGTGGGGAGCAGAAGGAGCGAAGTGGAAGATGGGATAGGATGTTTTGGAGAGGAGGAAAGAAATATAGAGGGAGAAAGGCTGTTGGACTTCTGTGTGAGGAAGGGTTTTGAAATCATGAATACATTCTTTGACCACAGAGCATCACATAGATACACCAGGTACAGATGGAACAGCAACACGGGAGAGTTTGATCAGAAATCGGTAATAGATTATGTAATAGCTTCAGATAGGAGAATGATACTGAATGTTAAGGTCATGCCGGGTGAAACTATGGATTCAGACCACAGACTGTTGGTGGCTGACTTTAGAATTAGAGCAGAAAAGAATAATACTTTAGACAAGAGAAAGATAGTAAAGGTGGAGTCCCTGAAAGAACAGAGTAAAAAAGATGCATATAGAAATAGGGTAGGAGAGAAAATAGACCAGCTAGATAGAGAAGAGATTTTTACAGAACTACAAGAGAAGATAATGGAGGCAGCGGGGGAGGAGTTAGGATACAGATATGTGGGAGGTACAAAGAAGAGACACACGAGATGGTGGAACGAGGTAGTGGAGGAGGCGGTGAAGATAAAAACCATAAAAATGAGAAGATGGTTAAAAAGGAGAACGGTTCAATGAAGGCAAGAATATGTAAAGGCTAGAAATAGGGCAGAAATAGTGAAAAGAAATGCAAAGAAAGAGGCAGCCAGGAAGATGGCAGAGGAGCTAGCAGAAGATGCAGCAGGTAATAAGAAGAAGATATTTAAGATGGCAAGAACATATAGAACACAGAAGAAAAGACAAAGTAATATTAAGAATAAAGAGGGAGAAACCCTGGTGGAACCAGAGGAAATAAATAATAGATGGACGGAATAGTTAGAGAAGACGAGAGAGAGGGAGGAGGAGGAGAATGCGAGTCGAGAGAGAGAGAGGAGATGAATAAATGAGGAGGATGCGGAGGATGAAATTACTAGAGAAGAACTAGAGGAAGCCATAAAGAAAATGAAAAATGATAAAGCTCCCGGAGAAGATGGAATAGCAGTTGAGTTGATTAGGAGGGCGAAGACGTGTGAGGAGAGGAAGAGTATTGGAGCTTCTAAAATGAAAGTTTGGAGAGGGAAAGAGTTCCCAGAGAAGCTGGGAGAAAACTATTAGTATTTCAATATTATAAACAGGAAAGGAGACTCATGGAGAGTGCAAAAAATAACAGGGGAATATCTCTTGATAGATCATTTATGCAAAAATTATATGGAAAGAAGTGTGCGAGAAAAGATGGAGAGAGATCATCAAAACCACAAACAGGAGAGAACAGACATGATACAGGGAAAGGTAGGAGTACGACAAGACTTTGTTCACATTTGAGACAGATGCGGAGAGAGAAGATTACGAGATTAATAAAGGAGGCTCATTGATAGTGTTTTATTGGATTATAAGGAAAACTTTGGACACAGGTACCTAAGGAATGGATTATGGAGGGGTTAGAAGAAAAATTAGGGAGTGGGAAGAGGATTGTGTGATTGCACTGAAAGAGTATTACAAAGTGTAAGTGCAATGATGAGGAAACAGGTAACAAAATTAGAACCAAAATGGTTTGAGGTGAGCGAAGGGTGTGTGAACAGGGAAGACGTATTTAGTCGCCCTTATTTTCATAGCTTGTATGATTGAAAAGTCATTGAAGAGGCTTTTAAAGAGGAGTGGCGGGAAATGGAGGGAAGATATCATTGCATAATGCAGATGATTTGGCGGCTGTCGGAGTGAAAGATAGCAAGAAGAATGGAAGAATTTACGAACATGGTTATAACGCGGAAAAACTATGGAGCAAAGGAGGCCTACAGAATTGAAACACTGAGAAAATGAGGTACATGATGTGTGAGACAGAAGAGGGAGAGAGTAAGGAGTATGGAGATCATGGTGAATGGAGAAAGCTTGAAGAAATTAAAGAATCTCAAATAACACTGGATGGAATATATACCAGAGGACAGGGGTGTGAATGCAAGATAATCACGCATAGGGTAACGAAGTTAGAAGACGCAAGGGCTGATGTATCCTTTGAT
>JABUQX010127385.1:22500-44851 GCA_015478945.1 Trachelipus rathkii | reverse complement strand
TAAAGGGGAAGAACTAAAAAATTTGGAATCTTTTATGTAAAAACACTGTTACCACATTATATCCATAGACTTCGTTTGCACTACTGATTGCCATGTACTAACTGGCCTGAATTTCGTGCAAAAAACGAACACGACACGGTTTCTTACGAGGTTTACTTTTTGTTTTGCAAACATTGAAATTCAGCTGTATTTGAGGAGCCGTTGATTTCGGAATAACAGAAAATAAAAAATGCGTTTATGTTAACAAAAAAAAAGATTAAACTATGTGATGAGCTTTATCAATTGTGAAGAAGATTGAGTTAAAAGTGATTTTATTTGAATTCAATTCAAACGGCCTACCAAGCCGCCATCTTTTTGGTTTTACATTTTTTCGTAAGAAACGTGCTTAAATTCCGCAATCACAGGGAATAGCAACCTTATAGAATTAAGAAATTCCACGTTTCGGTAAGCATTTTTAACGATTTGCGTTTAGCAAAAACGAAAGCAAACTAAAGCATTCCTTACGTTCGTAAGCACAAATGCAAAAAACAAAAAACGCCTATATTAAACATACAGTAGTCAGAGTGTTAGGGAAACTATCAGCGCAAATTGGCGGATATTATATAATATATATATATAGTATAATACTATATATATAATATATATATATATATAATATATATATAGTATATATATATATATAAATATATATATATATATATATATATTATATTATATATATAATATAATATATATATATATAAATAGTATATATATATTATATATATATTATATATTTATATATATATCAATATATATATATATATATAGATTTATATATATATATATATAATATATAATATAGATATATATATATATATAGTATATTATATATAGTATATAGTTATATATTAAAATGCAAAATAAAAAAGAAGGAATTATGAAAATTTAATTCTAGAAAGGATGAAGCTACCCTTCCTCGAATTCGTCGAGTCATTGAAGAAAATTTTTAAATTCTCTTCGTCTGAGCAATGTGGCTGAAACCTCCTTCATATCAAATCCTACTTTTCGCGATTGGTGTTGATAAGCTCAAACACCTTTCAACTACCAAACCAACCCTTCAAGCAAGGGGGACAGGGACGTGAATATATAGTATAATATATATATAATATTATATATATAATTACTAATATATATATATATATTATTTTATAATATATATATATATATATAATATATATATAATATATATCGAAATCAACTTGAAGACGAAAATTTCTTAAAAATATCGATGAAGTATCGGCCATTTTAAGTTTTAACCGATACCGATACTACTAACTCACCAAAATTCCGATACCGTACCGATGAATCGAACATTAATTTCCGGATACCAGATAACCGGATACCGGATATTCTGGAGCCGCCACTAATATATAATATATATATATTATAGTATAATATTATATATATATATGATATTATATATATAATATTATATATATAATATATAATATATATATATATAAATATATATATATAATATATATATAATATATATATATATAATATTATATGTCTTCCGTTGTTTTTTGTTTAATTAATACAAAAAAAAAACACCATGAATGTTTATTTCTATAGTTGACTTTGGGTTGGCAGAAACCCCAATTTAAATAAAAAATAGGAAAATAGGTTTATCTGATTTTTTTTAAATGTATAAATTTTTGAATCCGTATACTTACCATCAAAAATTGAATAGCTTTCTGTGAATCAGCTGTTTTGATTCTTTAGGAACTTAATAAAAATGATAATGAACTATGAATAATGAATGTATACAAGCTACTCTTAGGTTTACTGGCCTAAGAATATTTATTAAACATTGTTTAAAATATTGGTCACAGAACTTTTTGGGCATTACCCCAAAATATATTTGTGTACAATGATATTACCCCTAGACTTGAAAGTCCAAACTTATTGCTTTTAATATTGTATCATATTGAATACAAATATTTTTTGAAATGCACTAAATCTGGAGAACACAAAAAACACTCAAATTCAAAGTAGTTTCACAGTTGATTCATTTGTGTTAGAATACAGTCAAGTAAGCTGTAAAGTAGGTTTTATACTTGATAAATCAAGCTGCTACCGTGGCTCAAACGGTAGAGCGACGGAGCGCATGCAGAGGCGTGGTTTCGAGTCCTAGCTTGGCGATCCTAGGTAAGAAATTACCTAGAGGAGTTCCCCTCCTTGAATAGGGCTATGCCCGTGAGGTGTGAACTTTTTTATAAAAAAAACAAAAAAAAAAACGTTAAAAATAAAACAAATTAACATAATATTCAAATGAAAATTAAACTGCATGAAATATGGAAATAGTAACGGACAAAATTAATAAAATCTTATAGGTCAGAAAAACAAAATCTCATTAAATACATTTTTACTTCATGTTTTGAAATGTTTTTTTTTTTAATTTCGATACATCAAAATATCTGCATTTGATGTTAAAGCAGTTTGGATACTGTCTTTGAGCTTCAATCTATTTTGTACTTTGTATTTAAATTTATTAGAAGGGAAAATTCTTGCTTGTAAATGTAGATTTTGTAAATGGTAACAGCATTTTCACCTTCTCACATTACAATTTTGAAAGACTTGGCAGCTCTTGATATATATAAAAAAAAATGACATACCTGCCTTATTCTGAAATACAATTCATTGGAGAGAAGTTTAAGAAGTGCTTCTGCCAATGTTTCAGACTGTTCTAGCCCATCAGCAATTTCACAGTTAATAGGATTCACACTACATAACTGACAGTATGTGTATCAAGGAGCTCTGGAAAGTGATCAGAGAACCATTTCCTGAGCTTGGTAAGATGCCCAATAACTGGATCCTTGATGTTACCAAAAGAAAGATGTTTACAATCTTCCAAAAACAATGTTAACTTTGGAGAGGCAGCCATCTTATTTTTGTTATACTCTTTTACTCCAATACAAATTGATCCAAATGCTGAAATCTTTAATCTGGCCAGAATGTCATTGATATTTTAAATATATTGATACCCAAAAAGATATAATAATACATAATTATATGATTATTTGTGTTTGTGTCTGTAAAAGTTTGAACTAAATTGTGAATTTGCTTATAATAGGTACAGTTTGTAGCTGAAAGACTCGAGTGTCTTCTCGGTTCATGTATGACAAAAATTTCTGAAAACAGGAATCTTTTCAGTTGGTGGAAGCTCGTATAATTGTAACGTTAAATAAGATGAAAAACTTCCATAAAAGGTTATGTTTTTTGTAGTAATTCATTGTTATCCTGCAAACTTAGGGTCAGCTTTGGTGATCTAAACAGTTTGTCTTGTATGGAATAAACAGAGAAGCAACCAGGGAGTTGAAAGATTCTGAAGCTTATCAAAGTATACAAGGAATTATGAAATGAATTTTAATGTCGTTATAGAATAATAAAAAAAGAATTTTATTGTCCTATTTTAAAGGAATAGGTGTTTCCTATTTTTGATATCATTTACCTAATATAGAGTTTCATACAAAACAATGTATTATTACATTTAAGAATCAAATCTCTCTTAACTCAGCAGTCACAATTGCAAAAAATCATTATGGTATTGGTAAATTGTAACATATTGTATAATTAAATGTGTATTTATTAATTTCTATTATATTGATTTTTTTCCCCTCAAAATTATAAAAATATAGCAAAATATTTTTTTATTGGATAGTTTAGGTGAGCTTTTTTTGATTTTGATTTTATTGTTTTTTTTTCTTTGGTTTTGTTGTTTTTTTTTATTTCCAACCCAGATGATGGTCCAGTTAACACAAATGCCTATGTATATTTCCCTAATAGTCCAGTTAATACAAATACCTATATGTTCACTTCTGTAATGATTCAATTAATAAAAAAAAAAAAGTCTGTTACTTCTATAATGATTCAATTAACACAAATATCTCTGTTTACTTTCTTAAGGTTTCACTTATGTTTACTTTCTTTAGGTTTCACTTAATACAAATTAAAGTATGTTTATTTTCACAATGGTCCCATTAATACAAATAATACCTGTATGTTTACTTCAACAATGGGATGGGTTAGTTAATATAAAAACCTGCATGTTTACCTCCATAATTGTCAAATTAATGCACATAATACCCCTGTGTTTACTTCCATAACAGTTCAATTAACAAATATTTGTTTACTTTCATAATGGTTCATTTAATGCAAATACCTGTATGTTTACTTCCATAATGGTCCAATTAGTACAAATAATTCCTGGATAATTGCTTCCTAATGTCTTAGTTAATTTATATTATATACCTGTATGTCTTTATAATATATTTTTTTAATGATCCAGTTAATAAAAATAATACTTGTATGCTTACTTCCACAAATGATTCAGTTAATGTAATTCGAAGTGGTCATATAGTTTTATAGTGTTTTTCATCCTGATATTTACCTCTCAAAATTTCTGAGCTCCCTAATTCTTAACACCACTGTATAAAAATCAGATATTTAGTGTCTAATTATTAAGTAAATATATTTCATCTCAAAAGTAATCATTTTGGAATGATTGTTGCGATGTCTTGCAATGGGAGTATCAGAATAGATTGTATTTTGAATTCGTTTAAACTAAAATTATACTAGCATGTAACATTTAGAAGGAGAAATTAAAATATTTAATTTTGAAAAATAATTCTGATTTTTTAAATTTTTATTTTCAGTTATCACCACTGTTCACGGGCAGAGCCCTATTCATGCAGGGGACCTAAAATACAATATATGTGTCACCACCTAATGCAAATTTAAATCTCGCAGATGTGAACAGACGCAGGCCTTAATGCGAGGGAGATTAAATTCAGCAGGAAACAGGGAAGAGAGTTCCACAGAACAGGTGGCTGGAATGAAGGATGCACCACAGCACACATCTGGAGTTGCTAATGCCATCATAAAATTCATATTAAGACACTTCAGACAAACTACACCCACTTGTGAATTTGGTGAATTAAAGAAATCTTATGAAGACAATTATAACAAATAGAGTTAAAACAGGGTTTGCTAGTTAATTAGATATTGATTTTTTTTATGGAGTGATGATATATAAAATATAAACAGTATTATATAAACTTTATCAATAGGTTGCAAATATTAATAAAATTTTTCATATTTTAATTAAGGCTTTATTTAGAATAATGCGAATATTAACCGTAATATATAATAAAAATATATGGGAAGCATATTTTTGTTTAAATAAAATAATTGTATTTATCAATGAATCAAAAACCAGATACTACAGATAAATAATAATAGTAATAGCAAATAATGAATAAGATTATAGTACTAAAATGAATAGTAAATTTGAATCACTGGATTAAGGGAGTCATAACTTCAAACTACATGCAAGATAATATATGAATTAACTATAAAGCATATTTTTGTTTGAATATAAAATAGAATAAATATATATAAACGTGTTAAATCACAGCAAAACTGTAAAATAGAATTGAATACTAGGTTTTAATTTAGTAGTGTCTTTCTTTAGGCAAAATAAGAATAATAAATAAATAAAAAAAATAAAGATCTTATATTAGAATAATTAATAAAAAATTTATATAATTGAAGACAAAGGATTTTATTAGTAAAAAAAATAGGTAATAGTAAATAATGAATAAATAACAATAAAAAATATTATAATGAATAACTGAAAAAGAAAATCCAAAGAAGAATATATATAAATTAAAAATAAAAAATAAAAAAATTAGAGAAATAAATCTCAAAATTTTGTAATATTAGAGAAATAAAGAGAATTTCTAATTAATTATGAAAGAATATTGAAAGTTATTATCTTGATATCAATTTTTTAAAAGGTAAGAGTACATCCTATATAAAAAGAAGTTAATCCAAGAACTAACACCAATCACTAAGACCAGCCATTAAAATAAGTAATTTGAATTTGGAAGATCTTAAATAATAATTGTCATTTTTAAAAATAATAATTGCAATGATGTAATGAATAATAATAATAATAAGGCCCCCAAAAACCTTAATTGAAATATATTGTGCTAAAAGTAATAATAATAATTATATAGTAACAATAAAATATATAATAATAGAGAATAATAATAACGAAAAGAAGTATTATAATATAAAAATTAATCAAGTAGTAGTATAAAAAATTGTCGAGGATATCCAAAAATACGGTTATAATTCCTAAATACTGAAATTGGAGTGTGCTAGTCTGTCATGAGACGGAACTCTATGAAGACTCCTCCCAGAATGTGCGTTTTTCTACTGCGGAGTTTAATGAAACTGGAAAGTTCAGCGAGAGCCGCGGAGGCATAGAAAGAGAGTTATAAGAAGTAACCAATTAATCTCCCCAATAAAAAATAAAAGTTCAGGTTATGCCTACATATGATATAAGAGAAAATAAACACGATTATTTAATGCAAGAGGTTTAATAGTAGCCTGACTGAATTCATCTATTCTGCCTATAGCTTAAGAGGAGAAAGGTTCCCGTGAAGAAGTTGAATATTAATGGACTACACCTTTAAATTTTAGTATTCTTATTTAATTTTTGAAGTAAAAATATTTTACTAATTTAATGAGCCAAGCTAGAGTAATTTAGTGATACAATATTATTTATATTAAGTAATATATTAAATTATAAAATAAATGGCATTTTATAAGCCTATATTGTATATTAAATTTAAAATGTCTTAGGTATATATTATAATATATATCTGATATCACCCTTTATATATCTGATAACTATATTATACATTATGTTAGGTTACGAATTCCACCCTCCTAAAAGGTCAGGTGACGGTAATGAGCTTTATTTAAATAACTTTAATTAAAAATACGTAATGTATGTAGTAGAATTATACATATTATTTAAAGTATTATTTTTTTTTTACTTATATATATATACACTACTTATATATATCCTTGAAAATTTCATATAAATAAAAAAAAAAAAAATCCAAAGAATATAGTGACATTAAGTAGTCGGTAACGTTCAGTGACGGCATTTGATGCCGTTCCATAATCGTATCCATGATCACTTTGAAGATAAACCCAATCTGTTTCACTTATTCCTAGACTCCAATACTTCTTATATTATTTAAATTTACATATTTAATTTTTGTTTTACCATATCTCCTCTTAGTAGTAAGTATAGATATTATATTTATACATGAATTCTTATACCACATATAAACACTCAATATATTATATAATATCATATAACACATTTGCTGACCTTGAGCTTTGACTCTATGTTTATTCCTTTGGTAAGCCCTCATAGCTATGCTTAATAAAAGTCTACGGAAATTATTTAGTTTTTATTTATATTGCTCTACTCTATTATATCAATGTAATAATAAAATTGAATCTACACTGCCATCTACCACTTCTTGAAATACATTTTGTTTATCATTCTCAAGCAATAATTACAGTACTCCTCATGATCACGTCGAACTCATCTTCTAGTATGGGATTCATACCTCATATAAATATACCTAGGGCAATATTCTTACTCCATACATAATATTAAAGCTCTCTAAATAAAACTAATTTCAATCATATATAGTTAATCCCTAACAAGTTCCCTTAAATATATTAAGGTTATACTATTACTGCTCTTAATATCTCAACTATTTTACGTGTAATCCCACGCCTCTCTCTCAAAACAAACCTAATATATCTATAGCCATAAATTACGTTCAGATACTTGCAGATTATTCACATACGTACTTATATTTTAAACATTCTCTCACCTACTAATATAGATTAATATTTCACCAGTTATATACACCAGTCTAAAAACCGGTGAGTGTTTAACTGTAAATAAAAAGGCCGATAAGGTAAATAAGAGTTAAATGCCTTAAAACTTATTTATTTTAATAAAATTTCAGAATTACCCAAAATAGATTCACATTTAACTATCATCAAATAATAGACGCGATTACCCATCTCTTACCCAAAACAATATAATAAAACTACTCTACTACTACTACTCTACCAAACCTAAAAATTATCATAATTACAGAAACGACCAATAATTATTATAAAATCTAAATTATTAAAATTTAATATATTAATAATATATAATGAATTGAGAGTAACATTTTTAAGTTTATGAATTAATAAAAGATTTATATAAAATTAATAAAATTTATAAATAAATAAATTATATGAACTACATAAATAAATATAAAATAAAATCATGAACCTAATATCACGCGGCTTTACAATTATTGCGACGATATAGGAGAAGACCTTCATTCATAAATAAACCTGCTCAATAGGAGTATGAAGGATATACAACGATATATCATAGAGATACGTACACACTGTGGGTTTTTTCAGAAATTTAGATTTGAGTTTATTAAACAGTTATATAGCTCAAATAATATATATGTCATTAATGATCCATCTCTCCAAACTTCTCAAGCGATTATTTCTCACCATAAATCTACCAATCTCCATCTCTATTTAGTAGAATTACCAGTTGACGCTCCAATAATAGTGCTGAAAATACTTAACTATACCATACCATTAAGTTTTCTGTTATACAAATTATCACTACAGAGCTTTATTATCACGATACGCTAGATAGATTTTATTGGCACGAATTTTATCAGTATTGTGTTTCTCATCCACACCTCCAGATAGATCCATATCTAATAACAATAAAGTAAACGATTCAAAACCAGTAACAATTATAAGTTATAATCATGATGTAAGACTATTGAAGATGCCAACTATTAGCATCCTGAGAGTATTACCTTATATCTAAACTTATTTCTTCCAGTAAATACAAACTTCTATCCCTATATAAGTCGCCAGTTCATTCTACCTCTGCACAATGTTTATTTATATACCTACTATTGTAGGATAAACTAATATAGCTTTAATCCTCTTATATGTCCTCCACCATGATATTTAATTACACTATCTTTCAAACTCAGTAATCATCTGTCATTTTAAGGCCACAATTAACCATTGATTTTACATATCATATATTAATGTAATAATTATACTTTAAATTCAGTCTATATGCATTTCATACTCTTTATTCAACCTCAATTTCACTGATTAACATTCTGTTAATCTTTTGACTTATATGCAAACCCTACATATATCTCCTATTTGAGCACTACATAAAATTAAAAACGCTTGCCTATCAATTATGCATTCCATATACATATTTTAATTAATACTATTATTTACACATTCAACACTGCCTTGGTAATTGAGTAATAATGTAGTTATACCATATTTTTTTTTGAAATCACTTTTTTATTTTTATCCACTACCTTAATAATTTCTTACTTATTACATTTACTTTTTTTTTCTTATTTTACCTCCTTACTAAATTTACATAAAAATCAAATAGTTAATGTATTTTAAATTAATATTCCCATCCCAACCCTCACTAATTTAGGTGATAATCAATTCATTAATTATCAATATACTTTCAGCTTATCTTCACTAACATTAGATAAATATTCTAGTATTTACTCTTCACACCTCCCCGATCCACCATATTTCTACCCTACACCCTAAGCTCTATACCTAATTATTACCCAAAGTTATTAAAGTAGACACTTTTTGGGATAGTATTTTGCCTCCGAAAAAACATTACTTAATACTACTTTCTCTCCTGCAACAGTATATCATGCACTGGTTATACTACGTATCCCACCGCTGTCTCTCGCATTATTCCGCGCCCCGTGTCACCCCCAATTTTTAGAAAAATCACCGGCGAGCTACTAAACTGCCATATAGATTAATAAAACATTGGACTCCAAAGTTGGTCTAACAAAGATATGGAAGTAAAATACAGCGAGCAAAAGTGAAATAATCCTTGGCTCTTTTAAAAGGTGTGACAGCCTGCGTCTACGTTCTCAAGTTTAAAAATGCGCCAGTTTAGAGAGCTCCTCACTATCACTCAACTTTTGAGCTCCGGTAGTTCAAGGATATTGAGGTCTTCGCATTCACGGGTGCACTCCAGCTTTCGAAATTTGTATTGGAATAAGTTTCTTTCTCAGTTTATATGTCACTCTCACAGAGAAAACTTTTCGATTAATTGTAGAGCTAAGTCTAACAGTTATAATAACTTTACTATAATATACACTGAAACTTATCAGTGATGGCCTTTAAAACGAGATTATGAGGCCCACTAAGTACTAATTTTTATTAAGTGCTCCTGTTTATAGGAAGTGCCGTGATAGGAAAACATTTTAATATAAATCTATTTTATCGGATGAGCCTTCAGGGTAACCCTGCTCTTGTATTTCACCTAAAGACAATTAGTGATTTGTGTAGATTTGTATCTACCTCCTCTGTGTTATATTCTTCTATCTCAGTCATTTCGTACTACTCCTAATACTCTTTATATTCAGAGTATTCCAAATCTATTCATGATTGCCCAACTGTTACAAATACGAATATTGGTGCATCCACGTTGAACACTCGCAAATCACACACACGAGATCAGTTTGTCAGCATCCGTCCAGAAAGTCTCACCTCCAATTTCTATATGAAATCTCAAAAATTACATATATGAAGAATCACGGTATTGTGCACAAATATATCAGACCACACCAATTCGCGCTCCGCTCTCCTAGGAAAAAATGACGTTTTCTTCAAACTAGTCCTCTCATATAACAGATTGAGTAAATCTAAATACTGACACACACCAAAATCAATAAGGAATGCTTATTATTAAAAAAACATACTTTCATGCCCTTCAATCTACTTCTTCTTATTTGAAGAAATGCAACAGAGCAGGCAAAATCTATCATCTTCCTTCCACAAAAAGAACCACCCACTTAAAATTAGCAAGTCTATACTCACTTGAAAACAAGCACCGGAACGCAAATATCATCACAGCGCCCTCTCTAGAGCACAGATTTCCTTGCAACGTTTTGTTATCTCTGAACAGTATAAGTCAAGCAAAGATAAAGTAAAAATTACCCCTTTACTAAAAAATACATCCGATTTCCCAAACTTTTCCCTCTCACGTACCCCTCTAAGTTTTATTTCTCTTAAATCCTAATGATTCCCATAGTTTAAACTAGAAAAACGATTTAATCCCTTAGGGCCTTATGTTAGACTTATCGTTTTAGGGCCTAATCCTAGTATCATGGATTATTTGAATAAGACTTTTGTTTAATTTCGTTTACATAGATTTTCTCTGTGTATTTAACCTAACTAAAAATCTATATGTTAATCGATAAACTTAATCTAGACTTAATATGAGGGCCTGAATAAAATTGATGGAACTACTTAATAAATCTCGAGATACCTATTTAATATCTTAATCAAAATATTGAAAATAGTGAAAGTTATTTAGTAATATTGGATTAAATAAGATTCAAGAAATTATATTTGTAATAATTTAAAACCTATACTCTTCTAGAGTCTTGATAAAACAAATCCCTAAATTAGCCATGAGGCCCCTCAGTGACAGATATTATCATCAATCATTTGAATTTTAATTGCCTGTATAAAATCAAAATTTTTAAGTACCATTACTATATCATGAAGGGCAGTATACCTAAATCATATCTATTATAAGTATATGTTAAAGCTAACCGCTACTTAGTGGGCAATGTATGTACAAGTAACAAATAACTATATATATACCTTTAAAATCTTTCACGACTTATATCTCTATTCATGAGTTAGTGAGATAGGAATATAGCTCATTCAGTAAGTGTTAATACTAAGATAACGGTTGATCCAGATGTATCTATGTTGATTTCTTATTTATATATATGAATGAACAATATCAAGTTAAGTATCTATTATTCTCAATTTATCAATGATTATACACTAAATCTATGATTCCGTCAGCTCATATCTCCATAGCAATCCACTTAAAACGAAGAGGCCTTATTAAGACTTGATATATTCAATAGCTAATATTGTTATAATCTGTAGAGTATAGAACTTGTATATAGAATATAGAACATAATTTAGAAATCCAGATAATCGTCAAATATATCACACTGGAAAATAATTATAAGATCTTCTTCAATCTAAGCCTTTACCTAAATAAATAATAACATATACTGATGTAACTTACAAATAGTTTTAATAACTTCCTAATTGAATATAATAATAACCAGATATATTATGTATAGATATCTGCATATAATATACGCGCACCGCAATACTAATTAAGTAAACCTGTCCTGAGGAATTTCGTGATAGAAAAGATATTAATACATACCAATTAATATATTAATGTAATGATATATATTACTCAAGTAATGTTTAAAACCTTATACAGAATGTTAATCATCAAATGAGCCAGAGACAAACAATATGTTTGTTATTAATAATCCTTAGCGTTAGTATTTAGTCCACAATTTATGAGAGGAAAATACCCCGATTATAACATGTTAGATTTTTATTACGTTGCGCCATATATGCAGCGCACCGGCATATTATGTATAAAGTACCTATAATAATCTTAGCAAAACTAGCCAGTGTATATCTGAATTTTTCTAAGGGAAAATTAGATACATCTTAATTTTGTTATAATATGTATACAGAATAATTAACAAGAAATATATATAAACAATAATTAAATATATATTAATTATATTTAGTAGGAAAACAGCAAATGTGAAAGTTTTCAGTTATTATTCTACTATATACAGAAATTATGTATTATTATATATTATTTTATTATTTCTTACTAGTAGCCAAATTAGTGAGTCAGTAATTGATTCTTAAATTAAGTATCCTTAGTATGATAGTATTTAATATTTATACTCTCCTCTAAAAGTTCTAGAAAAAACATTAATAATAAAAAAATCGTATTATAT
This sequence comes from Trachelipus rathkii, assembly GCA_015478945.1. NCBI lineage: Eukaryota > Metazoa > Arthropoda > Malacostraca > Isopoda > Trachelipodidae > Trachelipus > Trachelipus rathkii. The sequence continues at coordinate 32,030 of JABUQX010127385.1, read as the reverse complement.
CTGTTTCTTTGATTTACAACTAAGAACAATATTTATACTATTAATAGAGAAAATAAAAGAGTTGGGTTGACTACAAAAGAAATTATATATAATTGAATGGAAAATATGATAAATCATAGGCAAATATATATTTAGCTTTACTCAAAAATTATAATTTAATTTTCATTTTCATGTTTATATTAAGATTCAGTTATTTTCTTTCTGTGATACTTCTTAAGTGGCTAGCGATTATAACACAACCAGTATTCCGATGACCAATTTATTTATTTTTTATAGATATACTATATTTATTATTATAATATTATTATTCATAACGCAGTCATCATATTGATCACTCAGTATGACCGATTTTTGATTTCTCAAAATAACTGCAATATCGAGTAAAATATATACAAGAAAATTATACCCAAAACGATTTTTCGGCCATGTAATATAATCTATTTTCCAAACTGAACATTTAGCTCAACATTTACACTTGGTTACCAACATTCTATATCCTTGTGTAACATCTACTCTAAAGTATTTTAAGGACTATAACTTATTGAAAAAGTAACTTCCGCGAATTCTGGAAATTGTGGGGCAGTGGAACTGAAAGATAAAAAAAGCGCAAGCCAAAATTTTCTATTTAATAATATTTTTTTTTTAACCTTTCTCCAGAAAAAAAATTGACAAAAAAATTCCATACAATAATTTTTTTTAAAACAATTTTGATGTCGTTTAAGGGACAGGAGAGTATATGAGTTGTTTTATCTCAGCGAAGTGAAAATATAGAATAAGTTTTTCCTATATCTAGTTATTTATATTAACAAATTATATTTTATATTTCAATTATAAAAATTATCCAATATATATTTTTAATAGGAATAACTTTTATTTTCACTTATATAATATTTAAATTTATATGCACCCTACGTATCAATTGGTATGATAAATGCACTTTAAGGTGCGTTCTCCTATTAGGAAAGTCCACAGCCACTTAGAAGTTCTAATTTACTATGTGTATAACAAATATAATAAGTCCTGCACAAATTACACAAACCCAAATCAATAATAACCCCGAGTTGAGATACTACCTTAACTGGACATCAGATGACTGTTCGAAAAATAATGTCAAAGAGTCTTACACCGACAGCACTCCCTCTCAATGACTCATCCTCTGTTTGCCCCATATCACTGATGTATTATCAACATAGAACTGAAGCAGAAACTAACATTTAAAATCAAAGGATAAAGTGATCTAAAAAAATAATTTCAATACACTCTTTTACCAATAAACAAAACTTACACTTGTTTTACAACAACATAACTTTATAATAATACTCAAATACTGAGTCTTCTCTCACAAGAGTACAATACATTTACAACGCACATTCTGATAAGCGATATTCACACATTCTGCGACAGCATTCTCCAATCAGTAATATTACCTAACACTTTATTACATATTTCAGAAATATTTCGTTAAAATTCTTGTTATAAAAACCCCTTTGTCCTCTTTGCCAAATATGTTTATCACTCGGTTACCAATGCCCTAATTGTGGAAATAAATTGAGTCATTTTCATAAAAGTTCACAAATCACATTTCCGGTAGAAGAATTAGATTGCCGGAATTTTCCGGTTAAAATGTTATAATTAATTAGTCGTATCCTCAATGAGCCCGTTCTAAAAGAGTAAATTGAAAACCAAAAAAAAAAAAAAAAAAATTAAATGTAAGAATACTTATTATTATTATTATTATTCTGAGAAAGAGATATATATAGTTACTATATATTGCATATAACATCTATAACAACTAACAACAATAACTAAATATTATATTAAATACAAAATTAAATAACACCTAATCACGACTTAAATGCGAGAGGGCAATTACTAGTAATAAAATATTATAAAAAATAATATAAACATTCGATTCAGACAGGTAATTTAGCTAACAAAGTGACGTTATAACGTTAACCCAAACTGTAGCCGCGTTAATTAACTGAATTTTCGTTCTCAGAAGCAGGAAACAATAAAATTTCTGTAATAAATATATGTGTTTTGTCATGTAAATTTCACAGAACGCAATGTTTTTACGTCTATTAGCCAAATCTCAAAACAAAAATTTATGTAAATAATAAAATAAAAGAATAAAATTACTTTATTATGATATTATTATAAAATATTATTCAATAAATACGGAACATTTATAACACTTCCATAGCATGGAGAACGAAATAATGTAGGTCTATTATATACTATAATATGATTTCTTTTAAACCGCAAACATCTGTAGTTTACGCTAGATAAATCTCAATTTTCTTCTAAAACCGAAAACATTGAAAAATCAAACTTGTATTTGTAAATCTGTGAGCGCCAGAAAGAACACTTCTTTCAATCTAAACTCAAATTCTAGAGTCTTCCATACACATTATTAACAATTCAATTTCCTCACGCTATTTATTAACTAATTTCCTTATTATATTTTATTAGTTTATTAAAGAGAACTACTCTAATCAAAGATAAATGAATAGAATAGATCTAAGTTAAACAACTTTGAAGAATAGATTATAAATAATATATAGTCTACTAGTGAAGCTTCCCATTGATTACTTCGACGACCTTGCAAGCGCCTAATAAAGCTACCCCTCGTGAGCTACTAACTTACGAGAAGATATACACTCCTATGATGTCAACAATTCTCTCAAATAACTTTAAAATAATATTTTAAGCCTGCCTTGAGAGTACTCCCAGCGAAATCCCCCCAAAGATTATGTTCAAAATGTAGACATAGTCTCAGTCATTTATTTACGCGTGCGCATTGACATATTCACAGTACAACCATTAGGATTCCATAGCTCCACATTATTCTTCTGATATAAACGTCCAATTGGTAGCAATTGAAGCCATGGTTAGACAACCCCTGCCATATACATAAGCAAACCATATGCTACCATAAGTATGATTTAAATTAAAACTACTGACATATTAGCTGCCATATATTATGCTTTTATAATATAAATACAGTGATAAATGATAGGCAATGGTTATATGTAAATTACAGTTGTAATTACTAGCCATGTAACATTACTTTGGATCACCTACCGTTATAGGAAGCAAATATGTGACCATTTGCGCTCTAATTATACACATATGTTTAGATTGATACAGAACATATGGATAATCTATACATATTTATTCATGAAGCATCCTTATCTTTATAGTGTAAGCGTCTTCCTTAGATTAAAGGGGGGGTTGAGGGGGGGGTGAGGGGGTTAAAAATGGACCAGATGTAGTTGTCGGCATATGTATTTATCTTGCTATATAAGATTAATCTAGCTATATTAATTATAAACATTATCAGTTTATCCACTTGATGTGGTTTACTATAGATTAAACCTGTAAATTCTTTATGTTTTAAATATATATATATATATATAAATATTAATAGCGACTCTATATTAACCATTATATTCTGTTTATGTCTTATACAACCTTCTTTCTAATATATTATCATATAGCCTGTGAAAGTCGGTAGTCTATGAACTCAGATTAGTCAGAGATTAAATACTTCTACTTTTCCCATATAGATAGTATATGGCTCAAATTTTCCATATATGGCTCATTATTATACTAAGAAAGTCGCTATACCGCAATTTCCTTCCCTCCCCACACCCACATCTGCAGTAACTCTGTGTGTCCTGTGGTCATAGAGGAAAGCTTATTACCCTCCACACATTGATTAAGCGAATCGGATGAGAGCCGACTCTACCCCTACTCCACTCTATTCGAGATTAAATATGAGAGCAGCATAACTAATTGCAGGATCGGTGAGTGTTTGAATGTACCATTTATACGATGTCACAAGGGAAGAGTGCTGCGAGAATAAATGATGCGAGTGCACATCTTAGTGTACCGAAGAGATGGTAAGTGAACTGTAATAACCTTCACCTGCGCAAGCTACTTTGCAGACATACATGATACCAGAAATGACCCACTTCCGCTGATCATCTTGCCAAAGTAGGCTCGAAAAGCCATCTTGTCCCGTTTATACTCCACAAAATAGCCTAGGGTTCAAAAATGTGTTTGGGCTCCCACCTGACTTTTGTTGGCTCTCCTTCCTTTGTCAAGTCGGTCAATGTATTGATAGTGTAAGAGGCATGCCAACAAAACATAACATAATAAAAGTAGGTGTTCTGAAAGAGTTGATTCAGCTGCATGATAATGTTATCTGTTAAGTAGCAATATAAGTTCTTTCTATTTATTAGACCCATCTATAAGTTCCTGTGTGTGTGTGTAAACTATACAAGTCCAGTTAGCAGTCCACCCACCATGAGAATAAAGGAACCTGACGGTCACCCGTTAACATGCATCCTTCTTTTAGTATGCATTAGGCGGCTAACTTGAAACTTTGTCATTTAATTTGTGGGAGACCACCAATTGTTTCTGTATGCGCGACCTCCCTTTAGGTTATCTGTCAACCTCCTTCATGTAGTGCTTCATTGCCCATAATAGAGAGACTAGTTCCCATACATACCTAAAGAGGAGGACTATCATAAAACAAGCTCAGACAAAAAAGCGATATGATATATACTTGACCGACTTCACAGTACTCTTAAGATGATATTGTGTTTACCTTTAACTCTGCGCTACCTCCTGAAGAGGTCTTTTGTAAGACAACGGTTTAAACATTCAAATACGCTTGTTGTTATTGTCAAACATTAGAAAAATGTCTGCGCGTACCTAGGAATGCTTGAGGAAATAAGAGAGGTCCCAGTTGTTATTTGTGAACAGATAATTCCATACGTCAGAGTATGAAAATCCACAGGTGCGTTTCCAGCTTAATCTCATCTTCTATTCTAGGTATCCGTGCTGCTGAATTACGTTAAAATCTGTAGGACAAGTAGTTTGCAAGAATTCGGGATATGGCTCCTTGGTTCATAATAATAAGCACAATAAACCCTTACTATGGGCAGCTTGAGGGATTAATGAAAGTGCCCGTCTCGGTATTGAAAAAAGCGGTTTTAATGAATCTAGGCAAAGTATCGTTGCGAGTGCACCTTATTTTAGTCTGCACAAGTACCTTTGGCGCGATAAGTCAAGTTTTGTTGTAAAAAAACCTGTGTCTTATCGCAATATATATGATGAAAAATAAAGAGCGAACAAAAGATTAACCGTCTTGATGATTAGTGCATATTATAGGGTGAGGCTTTTAATTGGCAGAAGAGCATTGCAGAAGACCGTAATCTCCTTATCCCAGAGCGCCTGACCTATATAGAAACCAAGACAGAACAATCTCCTACTATCATTTACTCCCGGTTTCAGGCGTTCATCTCTAGGACAGCAGGAGCTACGACTAGTAGGTTGGCAGAATAGGTACTCAAGAAGGGAAGCTTTTTGAAATCAGACCTTGATACCAGACTATTGATAGTTTAAGAAAAAATATAAAAGTAAGTTTCTTTAAAGAAAATAAAAGATAATGCTTACAAATAGAAAACGAGATATAAATAAAAAGAAAATTAAACTGCTAAACTATTATTCTTTAGGAAAGAAACCAGCCGTGAGAAAATAGGAAGTTAAAAATTATGTGTTGCAACAGCAATCAATTCACCGTACTCCTAACTGACTGGAGACCAAGCCAAAGGAAAGCATTTTCTTGTTTGGACTTTATTTGCGGAAACCATGCTGACGACCGGATATAAGATTAGAATAAAGATGTTCTAAATCTTTCAGGTAAAGATATATTTTAAAACTATAGCAGGATCCTATGTGTTAAGAGCTGTAGGACGATATCTGAAAGGTTTAGAGAGGTCCCCTGAGACTCAGACGTTTCAATTTTTCCGAAGAAATTACATTATTAACCTTGAAAAAATTTGAGGGGTGAAGAAGGAATTTCACTAATTGTTTAAAATAAGAGTTGCCGTCTAGCCAGATCCTAGAGCTCCGTAGTGCCCGCGTCTGATGAGAAGTCAATAGTATGATGACACTCGCTTAGACAGCGGACTATCAGCCTGATGGGAGGTGGGATCGTCGAGTAAGGCATCGCATAATGTGAATGGGTCCATGTTGGCCGGGTTCGAACGCAGGAGACAACACGGCGGGAGTAAAAATACACCGCGTCATACATGCCTTTACTATTCAGAGATTTCCAAGAATTAGAAGGCTACAGTTGCGCTCGAATGATCAATCGTTGTTTTAGTTTCTTTGAGCTGAATTTGGTTTTCAAAACTCCCCATACGTACAGCACAGAAATCCCTCCTTTTGTCTGAGCCAGATTGTGGGTCCATCTCCACATAGAGTACATTTGCTTCTGTCATTTTCAAGGTAGTTACAAGAGTAGGCAGAATATTCTCCACCACTTTGTTAATAGTTCTACACCGGAGGTGAATCTGGAACCGAAGATAGTTGGAGCCACCACTTCTTTCTTCCTCTTCTTTGCATTTATATCCCTCTCCTCGAGCATATGTAACGTTTTCAGTTGCAAGCCATTCGACTGTGAGTACGGCGGTTCCTCAAGATGCACGTCAGACTAACTATCTTTTTAGAAGACCTTCTTTTGGAGTAATGTCTTTTACCGTTATAATGAAATGCTAATCCTACTCTTAGGTGGCCCCAGGCACCTCCGATATCCTTCGCTGAATTCGTCAGGACCATCCAAACATCCTTGTTCGTACTGCGTAACGGACGTAGCCAGAAATGTCAGGATTAGATCAAAATTATCAGTTCGATAGAAAATGGTATTAGGAACAGAACGAAAGTGAGTCTTAGATCCTCCCAGGGATGACTTCCAGACCTCTCCGGCCTTATGCACACTCTTGTCACTCAGCGATGTGCTGTACCCATTACTGTAAGTATAACATTTTGGCTCTTCGCTCCCGATAATCTCATATCTGAGTCCAAACTTCAAGTAGATCTCGAGTTTCAACTGTCTTTCCTGCATAGCCGAAAGGAGAAGCTTATCTCTGAGAATATCATCTATGAACTGTGCCTCTTACTAGTGGGTCAACTGATTCCCACGCACGCCCAAAATTTCATGTACGAGAATCGCTTGTTCGCAGGATGTTGGGTCAGAGTCCAAATGCTACGAACATCTCGCCAAGTGTGAACCGCTCCAGTGGAAGACTTGAAGAAAAAGAACATAGTAGGGAGTTAAGATTGTCAGAGAAACCAAAATAAGAAAAGAGGTTAACGGTATAAAGCGAAGGATATAGATTCAGAAAAAATCAAGTAGACTGTGCTGATTTTAACTTCAAGTCAAACAAGGAGTATGAATACAGTGACTCACTGATTATCTAGCCATGTATGGCTCTTATTGAACAAAGAATTCAAAGCTCTCTCGCTAAAACAGATCTTAAAATATGGACAAAGGTCATTAGCAATTTAACAAAAAGGAGATAACAGATAAATGATGAAAATAATGCTATCATTTTAAACTTTTTAAGTTGCCGAAGAATTTAGAATAGTGTGTAAAATTAGGAGCTAGTGAACACAAGCCATAGGATAGGAACTTATAGAAAAGCTCCATGTGGAACATAAAACGTTGTTGCGCACATAATCACAACAAACCCTTTTTGAAGAAATATTGACAAAAACCAGAAGAGGAATCGAATTGAATTCGCTATCAGAACTCTTGAGACAATTGATTTACCTTTAAAAAGGGACGTTGAGGTTTAGTAAAAAGAGTGATGACGTTCGTGTATATAGAAATTAGACGAAAGACCTGGAATGTTTCAAAGGTTAGTGAGAAAAGAGACTGACTACAACAGAACAGGACGGTAGTTCACTTACAGATCCAGTCCTACCACAAGGAGGAAAAAGTATTTCAGCCAATTTGTGAACCTGTCTCAAGGGTCTCCCATCCCATGATAGTTTGATAATAACATTATTTTCTCTCTCTCTCTCTCTCTCTCTCTCTCTCTCTGTCTCTCTCTGTCTCTGTCTCTGTCTCTCTCTCTCTCTTGTCTCTCTCACTCCCTCTCCCCTCCTCTCTCTCTCTCTTCTCTCTCTCTCTCTCTCTCTCATCTCTGTCTCACTCCCTCTTCTCTTTTGACAGTTCTCTCTCGTCTCTCCTCTCTCTCTCTCCTCTCTCTTCTCTCTCTCGCTCTCTTCTGTCTCCCTCTCTCTCTTGTCTCTCTCTCTCTCTCTCTCTCTCTCTCTCTCTCTCTCTCTCTCTCTCTCTCTCTCTCTCTCTCTCTCTCTCTCTCTCTCTCTCTCTCTCTCTCTCTCTCTCTCTCTCTCTCTCTCTCTCTCTCTCTCTTTCTCCTTTCTCTCTCTCTCTCTCGCTCTCTCTCTCTCATCTCTCTCTCTCGTCTCTTCTCTCTCTCTTCTCTCTCAATCTCTCTCTCTATCTCTCTCTCTCTCTCTCTCTCTCTCTCTTAAATTAAAGAGAAAATGTGAAATGTGATGGTACCTTTCTTTAAATGGAGGTGATGAGATGTTCAATCTTCAAAGTATTTCACTTTCCATGAAGATTTAGTACACATATAGGAGAACAATTAAGCTTTCTTGGAAACGGTAAGGTCGGAGTCTTTGGACTCAGCCGTCTTTGATCGACGAGTTCTGAGGCGTTGTATGTGCAGTTAATAAATTCATACCTTAATTTATCAAGTTGTTGATTCTCTTTTTATATGTAATTGTAGTAATTTAGATGGATGAAAGAAAAGAGCGTTATCTCAATGTTTTAATGAATTCATCACTTAAGTGGAATAAATTAATTTACAGTGACGAAAGAGTAGAGTCAACAGATTCTTAGAATTAATATGAATATAGTAAATATTAACCCATATAAAAGAGGTTCGTATCACATAAGAGAAAAGAACTAGTTCCTGAATAGAAAAGGAATTGAAAGGTAAACTTAGATAGTGAGCTAACAATTTGTGTATAATAATGTTCATAAACTATATGCCCATGAACTTATCTTATGAAATATCACTATCTTCTGGTTTCAGATAATAAGTTGAAATATATCCTTTTGTAGAGTTGAGAAGTTGTTAATGGTATATTAGTCCGTAGGGTACTAATATTATTACAGTTGAAAATCTTGCTACAGTAGCTTTGTTGATAAAGATCTCTTTTTTCTGGAATAACCTTCTTCAAGTTGCAACGTGGTACTTATCCCCAAGTAGAAATAGAAGAGTAGAAATAAGGGTGGAAATGGAACCCTAAATAGAAACTCTAACAAATAATTAAATTCATTAGTTTGATATATTTATAACAATGATATATCTATAAATATATACATTCAAACCATAATTAAAACCATACGAACCCCGGCTCAATATCAAATTGCCTAAGAGGGGTTCCTATTTTCTGTTGTATAAATGGGAAGTATATTTGGAACGCTCCACTGTAAACCAACAGTTAGGTCTGCAAAAACGTAGGGCGAAATTAGATTTACTCAGAGCATTTCATTTTATATAACTTTATTTGTAGTTATCCATTATATAAGCGCAATAACACAAAACGTAATTAACTTAACTATGTAAATAACCTGGAATCCTATAAAGTACTATATTTCTCAACATTCAAGTAATGAAATAAAATGCTACTGT
>JABUQX010127385.1:0-17500 GCA_015478945.1 Trachelipus rathkii | reverse complement strand
ACCAGGATGGGGGAGTCACCTTTTCAGGGTTGCCCGAACCGTTTGAGCACCTGGGATGTTGAGGGCCTGCCAGGCGAGGGATCGCTGTAAGTAGGCAGGAACCTTCCAGGTGAATTGGAGGGAATCGTGACGTTAGTGTTCTAAGTACAATTTGAAAATCGTGGTCCATTTAACATAGCAGTTTCAGTACTGGAATGATTTGGCATAATCCGAGGCGTATTTAAAATAACTTCCATAATATATTGAATTAAATTGGTCCCCCCGCCATGGATGTCGAGCCCATGAGGTTTGTACCCGGAGAACCGCTCTAAGCGGTGGGGAGTCACAGAAAAAGAATTAAAGCGGGTGCTAGGTCATTAGGGGGGCTGCTGCAATTGTAGCATAAGATTGCCTTTGTCTTGTGGGATAGTTGTATTTAAGCTGGTGTATGGTATCTCTCCTGCTCAATTTTGTATGGTACATAGCTCCAAAACCTCCTGTTCAAACAGGTAAGACGGACATTTTAAGGAAAAGGCGCTGTGGGGTCCTTCACAGTTTTTGCGGTTTGGTGTGTTTTCACAGGGAATGTGAAATTCTTCTCCGCAGACTTGGCAAATGTCATGCGGTCCCCTACTGTATTTTGGGGGATGACCAAACCGTTGGCATTTAAAGGAACGTCTGGGTCGGGGAATAAACTACGAACACCGTAGCTTCTAAACCATATTTTCACCTTTGAAGGTTGATAAGGGGTACTAAAGGTTAACAGTAAACGAGGATTTGGAGTATCAGGCGAGTTCCGATGAGGGGGAAATCTATAAACGTTTGTAGCGGGAAATTTTTTTTGCTGGAGATTTCTTAAAATGACAGCAATATGTTCGTTTTTCTGCTATGAAGAATAAATAGGATGTGTTTCTTATTTCATCAGGAGTAGAAATAAGAGGGATATTTCCGAGAGATACTTTAAGGATTCCGAGTTGTAGCTTGAACGAGATGGGACCCATTTCTCATTAACGTTACTGAGGAGGAGCATCATATTGAGTAAATAAATGAGAACGACTAGGACGGGGTCCACCTTTTTCGGGATTGCCCCAACCGTTTGGGCACATGGGGTGTCGAGGGCGTACCAGACGATGAATCGCTGAGGTTGCACAGAGGACTTTAAGGTGTAGTAGAAGGAATAAAAGCGGAAACACCTGCTGGTCTAGGAGTAGTTGGAACCGAGGTGGGATCAGGTTAGGTGCCCGACAGTTGGTAATTGTGCACGCCTTGATTTAACAACGTATTATCTTTACAAACCATTTTCATAGAAGTTAAACCACAGACTTCGTCTCCATAGATGAGCAAATATAACCATAAAACAAATGAAATATAAAAGTAAATAACAAGAAGGACCGGAAAAGCGTATATTTTATAAGGAAGGGTAGTATTCTCGCCACAACAGGTCACAAACCAGGGACTCGCACAACTTCCCGGACCCCACTCTGTAGGGTAGGCAGTGGATGTGGCCTCGGAAGAGCCTTCCGGAACTCCACGCCTGTTTACCCCCCTCAGCGGTTAACTCGAAGGTTCGGGTCCCCTACAATTGGTGGTCCAGTCATAGGCGAACAAAAAGACCAGTTTTTAGCCTGTACCCTCATCCACGGGGAAGAAGTGTGAGGTGGACTGAAGGCCCATGTGGGAAGAGGCATCGGAGGTTCCGATTGACTGTGACGGGGGGAAAAAAAGGAGGATATCCTCTTTTTCAAAGTGGAAAGTGCCTACAAAATACTTAAAGGCTTAAAAGGACTGATGAGTACAAAAAAAATAAGGAGAGAGATATAAACTGTGATAGAGGACTAGGATTGAATGATATATGAGTTATGAAAAACGAGGCGATAGGAAAAAGATTAAAAGATTTCGTATGTAATAAATTCAAATACTTAGTACTGGGGCTGGAGGGACGTACGAAATCCCTCAAGTATTGGTTCTTACTATTCTATGTTCCAGGTTATTCAAGAGTATAACACCGCAAATACACCCCTGCGTGGATATATATATATATATAGCATAGGTTATGTTATATATATATATATATATATATATATATATATATATATATGTTATAGTTATAAATATAGTTAGTTATATAAATATATATATATATATATATATATATATATATATATATATATATATATATATATATATATAAAGGAATAAATTGAAGATGAATAAATTATAGGTTATTTTGTATTTTTGCTGTTATTTATTTATTTATTAAATTTATTTTTATTTATTTATCAAATTTTCAGTTTGCTGAATAGGCTCAACCTTCGTCAAAGACTAAATGAAGGGAGCAAGAGAGACTGAGGGCGTGCCTTTGAGGATGAAATGTAATATATATAATAATAATATATTTATATATACATATATATATGTTATTGATATTATTATTGAGTTAAGATATAGAAGGTATATATATATTAGTTATTACAGGTTACAATTTTCAATATTATACATATGCATATTATATATTATAAAGCCAGCATATACATATTATTATTATTATTATTACATATATTATGATATTATTATATTACATATATATATATATATATATATATATATATATATTATTATATATATATACATATATATATATATATATATACCGTATATATATATATATATATATATATATATATATATATATTATTATTATATATGATATAACCATTTTTGGACGGGAGGTATATATATTTGTAGCATTTTCAGTTAATGTTCTGATTTTACGAAATTCATTATCTACATATGTTTCAAACAAAAGGGTTGCATACATATATATATATATATATATATATATATATATATATGTATATGTGTTATTGTTATTGTTATATATATATATATATATATATATATACATATATATATATATATATATATATATATATATATATATATATATATATATATATATATATATATATATATATATATATATATATATGAAAACGCCGTCTTTCTTACAAAGTCTCCTTATGATTTCCATTTTTTATTCTTTCTTATCCAAGGTCGACTCCTTAACAATGGAAGACAGAAGACTTTTGAGTCGATATGGAGTTTGGCTTATTGTGGGTCTCTGTACACCGACAGAAGAAACCCCAATCCCTCTTCTAGGTCGACTACTTGGAGCTCTTTGCCACTGGTTTAGCGCAACCCAATATTTACCAGATGGTAAGTTCTTAAATCTCGAAAAGGTTTAAATCCTCTAGAAATTTTAATATTAAGTTTGTACCAACTAGAAATAGAAGACACGCTTGTATGAAAGTATTTTTTTTAAACTTTTTATTTTTTTCTACTTTTAAGTTTGTATTTTCTTCGAGGGCCAAGTTGAACTTAAAATTTTGTATATGAATACGAGGCAGGTTTTCTTGAGTAGACGTCGATTCTGACTGGTATTATGTATGCAGAATTAATATGTGAATGTAATTCAAAATCTGTTATCAGCTTCATGCGAACGCTGATGATTTCACCAACTTCTTTTGTGAATAGGGATATCGATTTATATCAATTTCGTATAGATTTAGATGGGTTTTCTTAAATGCAAACTACACAAAAGGGAAGTAAGTCCTTATTACCAGCAAAATACCGTTTGTGAGTTAGTAACCCTAATTGATCAAGATCATTTTGATTTACCTAGTTTTGATTGTGAGAGAAGCAGAAATGTGGGACAGAGGTAGGCATGGAAATTTTTGTCAATCACAAACTGAAACAAAGAAACAGTTTATAGGCGCGTACAGCGGCGTACTGGAGTTAGAGTCATCCAGAGCCGTAAAACTTAATTCTGTCTCTACCGCTGGGGAGAAGAGGATGTGTGTGTGTCAGTGTTGCTTACAAAATATCGTAAAAGTTATTTATGTCTTGATTTAATGATTCATAATGAATGAATGAGTCAAAGATTTTACTCTCCATCAGCGGGATTCGAACGCTGGGCTCCGCGTCGCTGAGTTAACAGTAACTGGGCGCTCTATCCACTAGGCCATCCACGTTCCCAAAAAAGAACGTTTCAAGTCTAGCTTATAGAGCCCCGGTCTTCTCCTCCCATAATTGCTGAGTATTCAAAGGCCAGCCCCCATATATATATAAATCGACCTGATTTTCACATAATAAATTACAGACATTTTTCCAATTACAGATCAACAAGGGGCGACAATTGAACGCTTAAAATCAGATTATTTACATGGTTGGCTGCAAGAAATTGTGAAGAATTATTTCGATGTTTTTGTCTCATGTCTTCTGCCTCACCCTGTGGAATATGCAAAAGTTGGGGGGCATTGGTACGTGATATAAATTATTATTTTATTATTATTATTATTATTATTATTATTATTATTATTATTATTATTATTATTATTATTATTATTATTATTATTATTATTATCGTACAATGCTGATAAAATGCCTAATGGCTAAGTTGATTTTACAGGGACACCCTTGCATCCAAAAGTGACCACGTGAAAGAAGGATTCCGAAGGCTCTTTTGCTTGGTTCCTTATGACCTTGTAACGCAGCAAATTTGGGAGAAGGTTATGCCCCATTGGATGGAAGCCATTCATAATGAAGTTCCAGAGAAGGATTTGGTTGACTTGAAAATTACCCTCAGGTATGATTTACCTTTAAGTAAATATCATTATTATTATTATTATTATTATTATTATTATTATTATTATTATTATTATTATTATTATTATTATTATTATTATTATTATTATTATTATTATTATTATTATTATTATTATTATTATTATTGGGCTCATAGGACGTACTCGTCACCCCTGTACTTTTCAGTTTAAAATAATATTATTTTGTAATTTAAAATTGTACAATTTTTCTTTTAAACTAATTAAATATTTTATTATTATTATTATTATTATTATTATTATTATTATTATTATTATTATTATTATTATTATTATTATTATTATTATTATTATTATTATTATTATTATTATTATTATTATTATTTAGCAAGCTGTTGGATCCTGAAATGAGTCCATTAGGATTTGATTCAATGCAGATGTACAGTTTCATTGCTTCTCGTTTTATCAACACTGACGAAACTATTCAGGAGCAAACTTTGTCATGGCTTCAGGTAAACTAACAAGTAACAAACGGGTTAAGGACTTGTTCAAGGTCATAGTTCCTTGTAGAAGGGGTGTATTGAATGTGAATAGTGGGGTACCCAAGGGGGAAACTGAGGGGCTACAGCGCCTTCCGAAATTACGAGAACATCAAAATTTTATTTAAATTTTTAGATGAAAGAATTGTCAAAGCAATGTAAAACGAGTAAAATACAGAAAAATCAGTCCTCAAAAAAATAAATACTCGTTACTAACAAAATTATTTTCATTTACAATTACAAATATGAAAAGTAATTTATAGGGAAAAAACAAAACAAAAAATATTTTGTTCCTACTTCGGCTTCGGTTTAACCTCCAAATTTCTTTTTTATTCAGCACTGGTCCTAAATCAAATAGGTCCTGCTTATAGGTACCAGTAAGGTTTTATTTAATTTTCAATTACGCCAGCACATATCAACTCTTATTAACCCTACAAGCTTTTTCATGTATGTGTTATGTGACTTTGGTAATATAAAATTCAATTTGTATTACTATTTAACAATTATTACGAATGATTGAATGTTTTATATATGTCTACCTCCTACCACTAGCATATACAGGATTAATTTTCGAGGGGGATTGAATTATTTTCCAAAGTACCGGTTGTTATGTTTTTTCTCAGTTTTCATTTCTTTAATTTAAAATTTTAATTTTCTCAAAATTGGAGGGTGACTGTAGCTCCTCACTTTGCTCATGCCACTGCCTCCTAACTTTTATGTTCCTTTTATATTACTAAGAACGCCTTGTGGCGCAGGAGGTTGACTCGCCGACTCTCATACGAGAGGATGCTGGTTCAATTCTCCGCGTAGCAGTTGGAGTTTTATCTACCTGGGGGCGAGAATTAAAACTCGACTGCGAGCACGTTGGTGGCGCTGGTTTGGGATAGCCGGCCTTAAAGTTCGATTTCCTGTAGTCCCCCAGTGTTACCCTCTGAAAAGGGGATGGGATAAAGCACGTTAAAAGGTAGTTTATTTATTTTTATTTATTTTTTATTAAAGTTTTTGTTGACATATTTTATATTTAGTGATTCCTCTCAGTACTTATACATCATCTTTCACACTTTCAGCTCCTGTCTTCTCTCAGTATCACAATTCCCATTTACCAACTGCTTGAGATGTTTCAAGATGGGGTGAAGGCTTTGCTTAGAAAACATGTTGTTGTTAAGAAAGATGACAAAGGAGATCTTCCTACAGTCGGTGAGTTCGCACGTATATATATATATATATATATATATATATATATATATATATATATATATATATATATATATATATATATATATATATATATATATATATATATATATATATATATATATATATATATATATAATTTTTTTTACTCGCGAGACTAATTTTTCTGTATTTGCATGCAAATGAACAGAAGCAGTTGAAGAAAATTATTCTGATGGGGAAACCAATGAGCCTGGTGATGATGGCAAGAAACCATATGACAATACGCTTGAAAATCAGACCCCACCAGAGCAGACTCTGACTTGCTTTATTTTAATGTTTGATGTTTTCTATAAACAGGTAATGGGATTATAACACTTCAGTTTTATATAATATTATAAATAAGCATTTTTTTTTTATTGTTCATTACGAATAGGAGTGAATTGACACCACGTTCTTAAAGACTTTCATTTGATTAATAATTATCATTGTCATTGTTCCTCTACAGCTCTACTGTGAAACGTTGGGAATTGTAAAGATTGTTTAAATCTGTGATAAAGAGAAACCATGATTTTAATATTTTATTTTTAGCATTTTCTTATATACTTTACTTTGATTATCGGCGTTACTATATCTTTTATCGCTCAATTTTGAAACCATGAAACTATAAAGATAGATGAACTTGTGATACATGTGCAATATCTTTAATAATTTTATGAAGATTATGAGTATCAGATTGAGATATATTAATATTTCTGATGCGATTGAGACTACTAATGTTTGACTGTTATATTTCGGATGTATATGTATCAGTATTAAAATGACATAGCCACTAACCTTACTTAAATATTATAATTATTTTTCCATTTTATATATTTAATAAAACAGGGGTATAACAGGAATAATAATAATTATATATTTAAAGTTATATGCTATTACATGAATATGAGTTTTAAGTCTGATTATATAAATAAACTCTTTGATGTCATATTGGGCTGATGAAAAGAACGCCGGGTCCTAGTCTTTAATGTTAACTTGTATAAGGATAGAGATCGTATCCAATACCAATCGGTTATCGACGTAGAGCACTTCCGGAGTAATAATTTTGTAGTTACACGCTAGGTTTCCTAATAATCGGTTCTCAAGGAGAGGTAACCAACACCTAACCAAATTTGCGAAAGAGGGCTAGTAGGATTGACATAAGAAAATGCAAAGTGACTGGGAGACTATCAGTAAACGCAGAGTTAAAGAGTAACACCTGCAACGATCAAGGGCAGAATGGAAAGCAGAAGGGGATGTAAAATGAGACCTAATGCAGCCTACAAAGGCCAGGAAAGAGCCCGAAAAGCAAATAGCCTTATGACAACCCCTAGGAGGTGTAATCCCCGCTCCTATTTGGCACTACTTGTTCATCGACTGGAGGCAGCGCGGGAAAATTGCATTATGGTTGTGCGATCAATTGCTTCAACATGGGCCCATATGGTAACATACAATGGCACACATATAGTAGTATTAGTTGTCGATTATACTAAGTGAGTGCCTAAAATATTACGTCCTCATAATATGTAAGTGAGCCCTGGTGGCCTATAATCCATATCAGTTTATAATATATAGTATTATTTAATATAAGTATATATATGGAAAATGGGTTTGTGGATTTTTTTTTTAATACTTTAGTATATTAATCATTATTACAGTAATATCATATTAGTTTATTTATCAGTTTAATAAATATATAATATCATAAATAAAGTGTTAAAAATTATGCAATGCCATGATTGAATATGTTAAGTTTAATTTGCCTGTTAAGGTTTTCAGAATAAATATTAATATTAATATTTGAATAAGGTATTACGATCTAATACATTTTTCTATTTAATTAGGCATTTCTGTTAGTATACAAATGTATCTAGTACTCTAAACGTACCATATTGTTCTCTAAAGTATATAAGTATATTGTGAGATTTTATTATAGACTTGATAGTATAAATGATGAAGAGTGATAGGATTTGATATAGAATTTATTCTATATGATAAGGTCGCAAATGTTATAATTGTCTTTATATATTCGTAGATCATTGATGTATAGTTATTCTTAATATTTGTAATGTTATTTCCCTATTTGAAGTTTTAAGAATGTGATAGTATTAATTGTTTAATTCTTTTAAGTTAACTAAGTTACGATATGGTATATTTGTTTCTATAATAACTTTTACTTTTTACTTAATTACAATGATGAAATAACAAATTTGGGATCAAAAAAATTACTACTGGTTTGATCAAATAGAAGAAATGCAAATATGTTAGCTTATTTGATAGTTAAAGTTCATTAATTTATTATTTCATGAGTTCAAGGCCTTTGAGAGGGGTCCATAATACATGCACTGATAGGAGAGATGTGTTTAGTAGTGTGGATATGAAACGTCAGGTAAATGGCATAGAAAGTGTGGAATAGGATTTTTTTTCAGGTCTAGGCTACGGAATCTTACATCGATTGTAGGGTGATATTTTGAGGGCTCGTAGCATTACCTCATACATCACTTGGTTATAGTATGCTGACTAATGTCAAATGGTGGTACTATTAAGCGTTCTATAAATGATATACGATCGCTATTTGGACTTAGATATGATAGTATGACACTTTGATAAATGTAGTCAGAATACAAGTTCATTAGGCCTCTCAACTGAAGATTCTGGACCGCTCTGCGTGCACTCTTTGTACAGCTGACTATGGAATGAGAGTTTTTCGTCAGCACATGCTAATGTGGTTTCTCATTCGAGTAATAAGATATAAATGAGGAGTAATTCGAGTCGGCTTACGACATGTGATATCACTAGAAAACAACTATATTGATTAATTTGAATTTTGGAAACAGTTAGAGCTAAGATGGAGGAGCTATCATTGCCAGAGGTTCCTTTCTCGGTAAGCATTTTTCAAATGTATTCTTGTGTGGCTCTCTGTTGATTGTTTGTTCTGTGAATACAAAGTATCACCATTTTGATGTGCAAATATATTGCTTCGTATCTAAGACCGCAGTAAGTTCTTCAGAGTAACTGTATGCTTTCAGTTTCTCACGTGGTAAATCGACATGATTAGGTAGTATAAGTCTGATTAACTTGGAATCTGTATAGTACACTCTGTCCATTAGCTATTTGAGGGAGTCCTATGAGTGTCTCGAACGCTCTCTACTGCATCTCTCTTTATGCACTCATAAATCTGGATATTAATGAGGAATGAGTGAGAAATACAGAATTTCTCATAAGTGATACCTATGGTCAAATGCATTAGAGTATACGCTTAGGTACGAGTGAGTATGCAAATTAAGACTAGAGACATGTGAGAACAGGAATTTATAAACGAGCTCTTGGTAAGTGTGAAATACTTTAAGAGTTAATTTTCTTAGTTAAGTCCTTATCATTAAATATTAACTATATAAGTTATAACTTTATGAGTGTATGTTTTAAATAGTGTTCTAATTAATATATTACAGGTACTAGTTAGAATATTAATAATTAGGTCTACCATGACTACGCATTTTCGATAATGAATCATAATATTAGCTGTGACAGTGTATCAATCGTCTTTTCTGTACAGTGCTATATTTGTTACTCACTTGTTAATTAAGATCAATTACATCTGGGAGCTTAGTATTGATAGTGTTAAACGTTGGCTACATTAATTTTTGTTTTTATATATATGATTTTGACCTGTTTATTCGAATGCTTGGTAGGTAATGTTTCCACGCGCTCCTAGTTTCACGTAGTTATTAGGTTTGTACCATTGATAGGAAGATTATTTATAAATGTTAGCTTTTATTGATAGCTAAAATCTAAGGTTTGAACATAGCGTTTATCTATAACGAATTACTTTTTATTTTGTCGTTATAGAGTAAATTTTTGATATAACGTAAAAATACAAAAATATAAACTAGGAAAGTAATATACTATTAAGTAAAATTTTCACCCCTCCAAAAATGAACATAAAAATAGAAAATGCATGGGAGCTTGTATCTGTTTAGGGATATCTTTTTTATGAATTTCAATTGATGTTGGTTTGTTGAGTATGTGAGAAGAATCGGAATGTTGTGAGTTTTAGTTATGGGACCGGATAGTTATTGATACTGATTTATTGATTTACAAGTCATTAAAGATCAGTTAAACTGATTAACTTCCACATTCTCATCTGATGTTATTTTTATTCAAAGAACTTGCCCATCCACACTCCATACCACATCACTTCACCCCATCCCACGCCACACTTCTCCCCCTCCCCTGTGTTAACAGCGGCCCCGCCCCCCACCATCCCCACCTTTGTATGTTGTTCTATTGTTATGTTTTGGATTTGAAGAGAAAATCAATTTTGGAGTACTAAATTTTATTCCCTCAGTGTAAGATATCCTTTCGTCTTTTTTGAAAAATTGATTGTACCACTGTAGTTATATATCCAAAAAATGAGATGAGCATGTTGCCAGTGACGACCTACAGAGTGCCTATAACAGACAGCGTGCGTAACGGCGGGGTCTAGCCGGTGAAGACAATCTTTTCTGTCTGGCATGCTTTGTCATCTCCATTATTTTCTATCCTTTATGCGTCTTGTGATATTCGTGTTCAGCCTTCTTCGCCGTGCCCTCGGGCTTCCTATTTGGCCTCCACTACCTCGACTTGCTTAGCCTCATCGTCTTCTCTTCTCTCTCACCTGTCACACAGCTACAGAGACACTTCTTTTAATTGTTTTGCTCTCCATCACCTTTTCCACGCCAACCCACCGGCTCGTTTGGGTGTTTCCTTCTTATGGTTTGTTGGTGGTTCCTAGACACTCATACGCCATTGATGGAGCTGGGGGGGGGGAGGGGTGTTTCTTAAGCAACCATCGAACGGCCACACAACAGACACATCCTGTTTTTTGATCCCTACCACAAACACTACTTTCCAGCATCATCAACAACTCACACACCACACATACACACTCTTTGTTGGACTTTTGATAGCTACAGAGCGTCGGTCATGCATAACGTCTTCTCGCTTCCCAAATATCTATGTTAAGTCTAAAAACACACATATAATAAGAACCACCGTTAGCCGTCTAGTTCGTTGTTCTGTAACGCATTTTTGATGGACAGGATCGTAGAAAATTTTTGTAATAATATACTGTTGTCATTGGTTCATCTGATCTAGATGTTGTTTTGAATAAACCTGACCCAAGATAGAGATATCGTTTTAGCCTATGCCATGTTAAGAGATATTAGAGTTACGGGACCTTTTTGCTTAATTAAATCAGAAGTTTAGTTCATTGCACGTAATATTGTTGGCATGATTTTATGTTAGTTACTAGTGTACGATTGTTTCAGCCCCTTCTAATTTCTATTACCTGATTTGCTCCCGTTTAGCAGTCTTCTCAGGTCGGCTATATATTTCGTTTCATTTGTCAATATGAAACGGTACTGAATCAACGATGAATTAGTAAAGGTATTTTCCACAATGTTTAAGAAATTGAATCTTATTCTAGATATTAAGATCTATATGATTACCATGTATAAAGATAAAGTATTAAACATGGTATTTCTGTATTATAGTAAAGTAGGTACTTTGCGAAAAAGTATGTAAATTGGATTATATGATATTTTGTAATGCTATTGCTACTACTATTATTACTGTATGGTTAAGTGAGATATATAGATATAAAAAGATAAATTTAACTTTGCGCAAATGTTTAAAAACGCTACCACAGACAGAATCATAGGTTTATACTCGCATGAAGTTTCGATAAAGTGGGAGGATTGAAGTCAATCTTCGAAATATAAGGCTTTGAGAAGAAAGAATCTCAGATTATCCTATAGAGCATCGATATATACACACCACGATTTTACATCAGTAAGACTTTATTCGTTGTCTTGGCGATGGACACAATATACTCTACGCTCGTTTTGTTGAAGTATACATTTCGAGGTCTTTCGTTAACCAATGATGTAATCATTTAATATTTTATTACGTAAACGAAATGGAGACACGATATGATACTATATAGAATAGGATATATATATTATCTCATTTATCTGCTGAAAAGGATAATTCATCAACGATACTTAGATTAGAATCGCGACGCTGTGCGGAACGGATGAGCGTGTGTAACCGTATGCATAAGGGATAGTGAAGATTAATCTCCGTTTATCGGGGAGCCGGTGAGAAATTGAGTTCATATAATTAGAATATAGTTTGCTGTCCTTTATCTCTGCTCGTGTGACAATTATTAAAGCACCTTGCTGAAACGCAGCCATTAATAAAATAGAGATGGGGCGACTATATAGAGAGATAACAGGTTTCTTCCAGGTTCTTGAAATCTGAAATATATACAAGCTTTGGCTTCAAGATAAAAAATTTTAAATAAACTATCGCTATGCTTAAAGTATAGTCTTTGACGATACCTCAGGCTAGTAATTACAATCTAGTCTCACGGATGATTAATTATTACTATCTACATGTATACTAACTGAACTGTGGTTTACCGTATAAATGGAGTTACAAGGGAGTGTGCAATAAAGCTACTCAGCTTGGATACGCTTACTTCATCATTGATAGGAAAGTAAACTGTTGAACCAAGTATGCAGGAAAAATGGTTTTAGTGTTGCAGAATGCATTTATTTACATCCTTTCAAAAGGTGTTGAATCTCTGGAGAGATATATTTAGAACCTTGATGCAAAATTATATAGAAGGTACTGATAGAACTTTGCTCAAATAAATAAGAATCCCTCTGTCTCATGAATATAGATGAGATGTGATAGTTATATAAAATAGAGCGTATGTTGTTCTGGATATTTATATAAGGTAATGTTTTTGATAAATTATATGTTATATTATCATAAAATATAATACTCTCCCCACGTCATTGCTGAACTTGTATTGGTTTTAGATGCCTATTGATGAGTTTTATTCGTCGCAGATAGTATATATATAGATATCGATATACTATAAATATATACTCCGCACGGATCACAACCATTAACTTCTTTTGTATGTTAGCTGTTATCCTATTAATAAACGCATAACTCAATACGCTCTATATCAATAGCTCAAAATAGATCAAGGATGGCTTGGGGAGGGTTAGGTATGTGGTTTAATGATTTCTAACTGACATTTCATGTTTTTACTCTTTTAGTGTATGTAAAAATGTAAATTTTTTAAACCGTTATATACAAAAAGAATAAAAAATCACTCTCTGCATCTACGATATAGATTTTGTTCGATAATGTATAGAAAAAATAAAGTTTTTACAAGGAAATAAAATAAAAAAAATACCATGCTAATGTTATATAAATAAAAGTACTATAGCAAAAACACTTAATATATTTTTATACACTCGTCTAGTATCTTAAGAAGGAATTACAATGTTAGCCTATATGTTGGAAAACGGACACTAACAACGCACTTAGGTATGCGGTTTGTTTTTCCGTAAGCGGGGGAGTTTGAACATTTTTTTAGGAACTCTGTATCTGATCGCTCTAGGGAGACAGATACAAAATACAACGTGTAACGTATTGCAACGTATGAGACCTGGGTATGAAATTACAATTTTGCGATGCTGTGGTTGTTACTATTGGCTGTCGTTAAGTAGAGAACTTTGTTAATTTTAACCGTTTTTCGGGTTTGAGATGTGTTAGGTTTGGTCGTTGTACATTCTATTCTTAGTTCAGGCTACTATACATATACCTTTATTGATGTGAAAAACCTTGTTAACTCAGCATATATTCGTTGACCGATATGATATTAGCTTAGGTTTATGGTAAATTATTGATAAATGTTACTATGTTAATGTACAAATAACAGTGATATGTTAAGCAGATCTCTTCTTAACAGTCGTGATGGAATACTATGCTTCTCGTAGCAGCTGCTCTAGCTATACTATTACTGTTGATTAAGTATGAAAACTTTGTTATGTTAGCTGTCTTATTCGTGATTTAAGACTGTGTTAGGTATTTGTAGGTGTAATTATAACTCTTAGTTAGCTGTTATATATTGTTTCGGATTTATTCGATGTGAAACAATGTTATGGTTGGCATATATTATATGGGCAGTAAATGATAATTTTAGAGGTTATTGTAAATTTGTGTAAATGATAAAATGTTATGTACAATAATTCTCGTTGCTTTAAGCTCGAGCGCTGAACAGTTTAAATGAATTTAAGTCTGATTGAAATGTTTATAGAGTATAGATATATATAGATATAAGATATATAGTATATATATACGTGTATATATGTAGTTCGGTTTGAGTTTTACATTAAATAATTCTTATTAGATTTAGATTATCTTAAGTTAGCTTTATTGATGTGAAAACTTTATAATGGTTCAGCAAAATTCGAGGGTTAGTTATTAGAAGATATAATTTGATATAACAGAGTGAATATTCAAATAGAGAATAATGGATTATTTCTTCATGAATCAAATAGATCAAAAGATCAATAGATCATTAGATCTAATACCTCGATACGAATCAGGCCTGGGGAAGTGAGAAGGCGAAGGAAGTGTGTATTGGACTTGATTTATCTGCTCACTTGGTTTAAAGGACTTTAGATGGTATTGTAAACAACATTGTAAATTTTTTAACGTTAGTAACACATATAGATACAATTTTTAGTAAGAAAAAGAATTTTTTTAGCATATAATAGATATTAGAAAAAACTATTCACAGTAAAAAAAATAAAATAAATAATGTTTCCTTCCGTTGACAAAGAAAAACAGATAAAATATGACATTAAATATAATAAAAGCTTTTTTTTTAAAAAAAAACCAAAAAGTTTTAAAGAAATGAAATTAAAAAAAATAAAGTTGTTAAGTTTTTTTAAGATTATAATCTTCAAATCAAATTATAATAAATAAATTATATAAATACAAACAAAAAACATACTGATTTGTTAAATGATATTTACCGCATCATTTTCGTACCTGTTCGTTCTGTATGCTTTGTTGTTATTATACTGTTTGTGAAGTAATGGAACTTTGTTATTGTTAAAAGTAGTTCATTTCAAGCGTAGGTATTAAATAGGTTATTGTCAATTGGCACATTATATTCGAGTTTACTAAGGTTTATGATATTTAGCTTTTACATGATGACTAGAAAATTTTGTTTACGTTTAGCATATCACCATATCAGCAGTATGATTAGGTTAGGTATGAATACGCATATTTGTAAATATATGATAATGTAAAAATAACCCATGAACATGATAGGAAAATGTGTGAGTAGGTGATACGATTCTGATATGCTCAATGTAGTTACTTTATGTCCTGATTATAGTGAAGGTATGTTAGAGTAGTATTAGTGGTTATAGGAATGAGTGCGATGTTCTATAGTTGCGCACGACGTGATGCTAACTTATTTAATGTAAAAATATATGTATAGAATATAAACTAAGATTAAGTGTTTTCTAAAACGTAATGGTAGAGATCTTAGTTGGTACTTTATTTGAATGTTGGAAGACTTTGTTACGTTAAGCTATTAATTGACACTCATTGAATAAATATTAAAATCAGGATCAGGAGCAATGAGATAGAAACTAGGTGTAGTGAATACGATATCTTGTCTATAATTTCTTTTGATTCGGGATGGTGAAACCCGATATTTTCTTTATCAATAAACCAAGGCATTCTACACTAATAATGCTGTAACTATCGAAATTATGAGTGAATAAGAATTTAGGTGTAGAATGCACATAGATGATATAATAATAGAGATATACGATCGATCTACATATAGCATCATCGGCATCGAATTGGTAATTATAAAGATAGAAGTAATTAACGCTATTAGAGATATGCTTTGGGCATTATTGATGTTGGGAGAAACTTCTGTATAATTTTCTGTGCAATCAATAAACCAAGGATTCACCAGTAATAATGTCTGTAGTAGCTATCGAAATTAATAGATAATATTTTGTTAAATAATCTTCTATTTTTAATAATGTACAATGTATCAAGATATATTGGATTTCTTGAATAGTACTCTCGCTGATTATAGGACTTTATATAACAATTGCTCTTTTACTACCGGCTGACGGATCGGTTCCATATATCCTCACACATGACACCAGGTCGCGAGACGGAGAAGATTGTTGGGTGGGAGGTGGGGATCGCACACGACAAGCACTAGCGTGGGGAAACTTGAGGTTTGGTGGGGTCTTCACAGAAATATAATAACGAATTTCCTTTATCCGCAGCTTCCTTTAAACTTTTTTAAAACGGGGTCTTTGTTTTGCATGTGGTGCATACCATCTTGTTTATTTTGATACACCTTTTTCATTTTTTTACCTTGTTTCGGGCAAAGACCCATCTTATTTCCGACAACCTTTAACCCATATTTAACAAATATTGTCCCGCCTTTTTCCACATTTTTTTTTTTTTAATCAAGATATATAGAGAAAATTCTTTTTCTTAGTTGCATTTACTTTTCACATACAAAGCACCTCAAATACCCAAATTTGTACCAAATTATGGCTCAATTTTGATAAAGTTATATTAACATTATTGTATACACAGCATTGTGACAGGTTTCCATGTGCAGGTCTGCTATTCGGACAGCATTCGCTCATCATTATAAAAAGAAAAACTACTGATAAACGTTGAACGACTAGTACGTCCCTTACTTACTTCAACCTCCCCAGGCTCCGGGAACCAAACCGGGGGTGCCCTCAATCGGTTAACTCAATAGAATCTAAGTCCGGTCAGGCTCTTTAAATCGAGACAGATGTTGATATTTCTACTCTTTCGACACAGTGTCGGAGTTATAACACTGTACAAATATCGCTCCGTATTACAAAGATTTGTCTAAAGCATGGTATATCATAAGGAGAAGAATAAAGTTCTCTAATGTGAGAGATCACGTTTACCCCACTGTAGGATAGGAAGAATACAGGACTATCTTTTGATCAGAACGGTTTTAGAGACCTCTTCGCCATAGAGATGAGTAGGAGAGAGAGAGAGAGAGAGAGAGCATGACATACCTAGAGAGAGAGAGAGATGAGAAGAAGAGAGAGAGAGAGAGATTATCATAGAAGTGTTAAATCGAGCTCAGAGGGACCGGAAGAACAGATAAAGACCAGAGATCTTCATAATGCCCTTAATACTTTTGCTGGTTGAATCAAATTCAAAGATTTTTTATCACATCTCAGACCAGCCATTAAAGAAGATTTCACC
>JABUQX010127384.1:35000-42500 GCA_015478945.1 Trachelipus rathkii | reverse complement strand
ATAATTGACCTCAACAATTCTACTTCAATTTTCCTGAAAGTTGAGATTATTTCTTGAATCAAATATTAATTACTCAGAATCACATTGATTAAAGTCTAATTAAAGTCACATCATTGAAATTGTCAATAATAATTATCAAAAGTTTAAATCAAAGCTCAAGTTTAACTTATTCGAATTCTTAATTGAATACTAAAGTTATCAGTAAACTTATTTTTAATATTCTTTCCCAATCTCTGGAAAAAAGAAAAAGAACTTATTCAACTGCACATCAAAATATCGTAATCACGAAAATATTTTAACAAAAACAAGGAACAAAAAGATTTAAAATGTAACTAAAGTTCTTTCTTCCGCAAATTCCCAGAGATTGCATCAAAATTTTGTAGTTGGTTTGACTCTTACAGTCTCTCCCCCCTTTAATTAACCCTTACATAAAATTTATTCATTATAATTAAAAAATTTTAGAACAGAAAGTAATTAAATGATGACCAAAACAAAACAACAAAACATACCTCAAAATCACGGAAACTCACTCAATTTAATGCCAAGTTGTTTAGCTTTTGAACGTGTTAGTCTTCCAGAATTAATAGGGCTGAAATTGCATTCTTGATACTGTTGGCAGATTTGCGCATCTGCTCGTTTTTTCTTTTTAATTAAAACCTCTGGCAGGGGACTAACAATAACTTCTGGTAAGGGACTAATAACAGTACTTAAAATGCTAGATTGTTTGGGTCCTGACATGTCATTTTCATCATAGTTAGTAGACTGTATTGATAAGTCATTGCAAATATCATAAAACTCATCAATTTGAATCCTTAGTTCACCCAATTGTAAATTAGAAATTTCAGAGTGCAAGTCAAAAAATTTAAATAAATACCAAGCATATTCATTCACATCTTTTGCTGTCAAATTTTCTTGAATTCTAGAGGTCAAGTTCTCTAAATTAGTTAGAATTTCCTTAATCTCCAATTGTAATGTTGGAGTTTCTAAATTAAGATTTCCCAGCGTGTCCAGTAATATCCCGTACTTATTTTTCAAATTTCGAATATGAGAACTGATTCTTTCTAAATCACTAAAACCGATAGTGTTACTTAAATCTAAACTTTTTGGTGTCACATTTATGGGAACTTCCTCTGGTTCATTTGAAATTCCGGCTGCAGTATGTAAGAATTCATAATAACTTGATCCATCTTCAGTGTATCAAGTAGTGAGAAAGAATCTTCTTCCTCTATTGTTGTTTCTTTCTCTTGGACATCTTTCAAGTCTGGTAAATTATTGGGATAAAGTTCTTTAAACAAAGGGTGATTTGCCAAGTAATCCGGGGATTCCTTCCAAGGCCTTAAGTAATTATAGTGCACCTGAAATACTTCATCTTCATTACTCAAAGATTGAATTTCGTAAGTAACGTTATTCTGGAAAATCCGAATAACCTTATAAGGTCCTTTATATTTTTCATCAAGTTTATGTTTGACTTTATCAGATGTTACTATAACTTTCTTTACAACTAACTCTCCCACTTCGAAAGGCCTAAATCTTTCATGCCCTCTAACCCAAAATTTGTAATCCACTCTTGGGGCTATTGGTCGATCTAATATATGATGTTTCAAATTAAGCAAAAATTTGGAAGGTGACATTTTTATTTCAGAGTGCCATGTATTGTTATAAATGGATACCACCTTACCTAAATTGTCCTCCCATCTGGAACCTTCTTTACTTACTGACCGTAACAGGCTGGCGATAGTTCTATTGGCTCGTTCACTGACCCCATTTCCCCAGGGTGTATAACTGCTGGTTTTTAGGTGTTTAATTCCATACTGAGATAAGAGTTCCTCAAATTTGCCCGTGAATTCCAATCCTCGGTCACTAAGTATCGCCTTAGGTACTGCCAATAAAGTTGGAAGTATTTTCTTAAAAGACTCAGCCACTGTAACAGATTTCTTATTTCTTAGTGGAGTGGCATAAAGAAATTTGCTGAAATGATCTATAACGATAAGTAAATACATATTACTGGATATTGAGGAAGGCAGTTGTAACAAATCTATAGCAACAATTTGATATGGCTCAGTAGTTTGAATTTTGAGAACAGGGGGATGTTCTTCCCTATTTTTTATTTTATTTAACTGACAAACTGGACATGTTAATGAAAAATCTCTAACAACTTTTCGCAAATCAGGATGGAACAAATGCTGACTTATTATTTGAAACAACTTGTCCCTGCCTATGTGTGCCATATTATTATGAATATATAATACAAAATTTGTCATAAAAGGAAATGATACTATTGGTACCTGAGTTTTATGCTGGCTTTGGAAATAGAGGATTTCATCCATGATAAAATCTAGAAAATCTTTTTAACTTCAGGGGCAATCTCGAAACAGGTATGTCTTCACTAATGCAGGATTTAAGAGTTTTTAGTGCATTTGTACTTTGTTCTTTTCTTACCGTTTTTCCATCCAATATTTCATCTGAAACGTCATTAAAACAATTAGCATAACATTCACCACAAGGGCATTTAATCCTAAATGAATTGTTTAAGAACGGAAAAATAGGCATGCCCATAAAAATGAAAAAATTATAATCTAGTTTTGTTTTTAATTGTGCAAGAGCATTGATGCCTATAATCAAACAAAAATTGGAATGTTTTCCAAATACATGGTCATTAATTAATGCGAAAGGAACATTTTTAAGTACTTCTTCATCAATTTTTAAATCTAAAATAACATATTCATTTAACCAATTACTTCCATTAAAACCAACCATACTTACGGGATGTGGAAGTGCCATCTTCTCCTTTCCTACTTTCTTCTGTAAGTAGGTAAAAGCCGAACTAGTAATTAAATTCACCGATGATGCTGTATCTAAGATTCCACAAAATTGGTAATTATCAATCAGTATCATAGTTTTTGAAATTCTGGTGTGTAAATGGTTACAATTCGTCTCACAATCATTCCTTCCGTCTTCAATGAATTCTTGCACTTGGAAGTTTTCCTCGTCGGAAAAATGGTAAATTATTGGCTCTTTATTTCTGTCTATATCTGTAATAAAACTTAACTCGGGAGTATTATTTTTAAAATTGGAGTTATCCCTAGAAAGGGGTTTTAATTCTATAGCATATTGCTCTTCAAATTTAGCTTGCCCAAATGGAACCAATCGATGTTCTAAAAATGTTTTACAGTTTTCTTCCTGATTAGGTTGAACAAGTTGTACATGCCCACCAGATAATGAATGCAAATAAAATACTGACTCTGGTGGACCCATATCAGAATTACACACTTCAAATTTCATCAGGAATGTTTTCTGAACCAAAACATAAATGACACATTTAAATATTTTACTGAAAGCATTTAAAAAGTCAAAAGTGGGAGCTATTTCCAAGTCTACCATGCTTTTAATAATCTTTTTTCTAGCTTCAATTTTATATTTCTTTGGGGCCCTTAATAGTTCATTTACCATTAATAATCTTAAAAATGAATAAAATTCTTTCTTTTCACTTACTTTTTCAGATGAAATTTTTTCTCTCCATATATTCTTTAATTTTTCGTCTCTCATGATCTGATAGTAAAGACATTCTATTAAACAATTTGGACCTCCTTCGGGAGAATAAATCAAATTGAAATCTCCTTCAAAATGTTCACTTACAATTACCTGAGAATTCACCACATTCCTACTCAACCCATCAGCAATGATGTTTTCTTTACCAGGTAGATATTCAATTTCAAAATCAAACTCTTGAAGATCCGTCAGGGTTCTAGCCAACCGAGAGTCAACATTCTTCATGGAAAACAAATATTTCAATGGCTGATGATCCGTCCGAAGTATAAATGGGATACCCAAAAGGAAAGGTTTAAATGTTTTAAGAGCCCATCTGATGGCGGCTAACTCTCTTTCAATGGTGCTATAATTCTTCTGGGCATTGGTGAACGCCATACTAGAAAGGGCAATGGTTTTAGGAATATACTTTCCTTGTTCATCGGGTTTATACTGTATTAATTCCGCTCCAGTACCTTCCAAAGAAGCATCTGTTGAGACTATCATTTTTTGTTGACTACTATAATCAGGAAAAGATAATGTTTTATCATTTAGGGCCAGGAGCTTCAGTTTCTCGAAAGATTCTTTTAAGTTGGGTTGTTTCCAATCTATGACGGACCTTTTATTTGAACAAATTAATCTTGTGAGAGGTTTGGAAATCACTGCTGCATCTTTCATAAATTTACGCTGCCAAAGTGTTAGCCCCAAAAACGAATGTAGATCACCAACAGTTTTTATATTTTCCACCTTATAATTGTTTACTTTATCAAAATATTCTTTATTTTTTCTTATTCCTGCGTCTGATATTACGTGTCCTAAGTACTGAATCTCATTTCTTGCCCAAGAGCACTTTTTTAACTTTTCTTTTAGACCTCTTTCTTCCAATCTTCCTAATATTTTGTCGAGCAATTCTAAGTGATTTTTAAAGTCTTTAGTTATACATAGAATATCATCTAGATAAACATGAACTGGTGGTGAATTTTTAAACTTACTATTCAGAGACTTTCTTATCGAAGTAGATTTACTGTCCTCTTTGTTTTCTTTGCCCGGTTCCACTTGGTGGTGCAAAAACTCTTCTAACACGGTTTCCATTTCTCTTTGGAAACAAGAGGGAGCTGTCTTTAGTCCGAAACTCAATCTTCTAAACCTAAATGAACCCAACCCGGGTACAGAAAAGCTTGTAATGTCTCTCGAATCCTCATCTAGCTCCATTTGATAATAAGCCCTACATAAATCTATTTGACTGAATGTTTTCATGCCTTGTAAACTATATATAGTATCTTGCAAGTTGGGTATTGGAAATGAATCTCCTTTCATTACTTTATTCACCTTTCGGTAGTCGACCGCCAATCGTAAAGATGAATCAGACTTGAATATAGGTACCAGAGGACTATTCCAGGCAGAGTTTGCTTTTTCGATTATGTTGCTTTCTAGTAATTTTTCTATTTCCTTATGTATAGCTTCTGTGACTACCGGGTTAAAATGTATAGGTTTTTGATAAACAGGAGTAACTCCTGGTAATAAATCAATTTTGAATTTTGTTAATGAAGCAGGTTGTTTTAACTTGTCATTAATAGTGAAAAGAGAGGAACGGTTCCATAACAACTGTCTAAGTTCTTTTTCTTCTTCAGGATTCTTTAGGTGAGCTAGATTTATTTCTCTCTGAAAATCTTCATAACTCCAACTTTCGGGGATACTGTCCAGCTTATCAAGTTCATCTTTATTTAAATTGAAATTTTCACCGTCTCCTGCCTGTACATTTACAAAGCTATTAAACTGTCCTAAAAAATCATCTTTGCATTCTTGGTAAGATAGTACTGACCTTATTACTCCAACTATTTGTCCTTCATGAGTTCCGTGATGTAAGTCCTCCGACGTCAAGAGCTTAACTTCAAAACATTTTTTATTCACCAGGCCAGGAACGAAAAGGAAATTTTTATTTATTGGCTCACACAACAATTCATCGTTTTCTTCAAATTCTATATTATCGTTAATCACTCTAAGGCAAACAATATTCTTCTTACTACCATTGGGTATTTCTTCTTCTAAGGCACAACTAACTTGGTGAATAACTCTCCTACACATCTCTTCGTTAAAGTAGATTTCATAATAAATACCAGCATCACCGTGGTGAATGAGTTTACTGTTATAAATATCAAAAACAATTTTATGATTTACAAAAAACCTTTCTCCTAAAAAAAGATCGTATTCAGGGGAAGTTGACAAAATTTTAAAACCATCACTAAATTTGATATTTGCTATACTAAACTGTAAATATACAGTTTCATCTTTTTTGGTACTATTAAACATTTTTTCCACAAGTCGAGGCAAAATGTAGTTATTTCTGGATCCGGAATCTAAAACTGCAAAACATTCAAAAGATTGCATCTGAACTGGAATCATTTTTAACTTACCAGATTTGAGTATTTCTAATGAAGAACTGTCCTCACATACAAAACTTTGTACTTCCCTCTCAGTTCCTACTTCGGAAGAATTTGTGGATTTTTCTTCCCTTTCTTGATTAGTTTCTGAAGTTTCTGGAGTTTCTGGAGTTTCTGATTCAGAAAGTATCAGATACACAGAAGAAGGTTCGGGTTCATTTCTTTCATTGGTGAGGATTTCTTTATCCTTTATTTCATCCCTTAAATTTTTGAAAGGATTCCTAGTACCCAAAATAACCTCACTATCTATCTTGGGTGCTTTTAGTTTTCCGACGTTTTACATGTAATTTCTGTTTCTTGTTCTTTCTTCTGGGGTCTCAAATTTGGATTCACAAACCAGCATTTCTTTGCCGTGTGACCAATTTTATCACAGTATTGACAAATTATTTTCTCACTTTTTCCATTTTTTTCTGAATCACTATTTTTCTTGGCCTGGTTTTCGGTAGTAGGTTTTTTAGCTTTAGCACAGTTTTTGAGAAAATGAGTATCCGAACCACATTTGAAGCACCGTCTATTCTTCCTGTAACAATTTTCTTCTGTGTGACCGCTCTTCTCACAACATTTACATGGATCATCGGTTTTCTGATTTTTCTGACGCAACGTTATGCTAGGTCTTATAATCTTTTGAATGGGCTTTATTTTTTCATCTTCAACATAAATATAAGGTTGTTCATTTTCAGCACCTGAAATTTCATTTCTAGTTTCGAGTGAAAATATATAATTTTGCAAAGCACTAAAAGTCATTTTTATATTAAATATACTCCTCATTTCTAAATTTTTCCCAGTTACTAATTTTCGTACTTTTTCTGGTAACGTAAAAATTAATTTTTCATATAATTTTACAGAATTTTCCGGATCCTCTAAAGGAAATTCTTTAACAAAAAGGAACCTAAGTTTAGACATATAATTATATACTCCCTCACCATTGTATTTTGCAGACGAAAAATTTACAATTTGAATATTACCTAATTCTTTATTTATTTCATAAAAATTTATTAATTGTTGTTTAATCAGGTCATAAATAGCAGTATTTCCCCCATTCATTTTATAATGATTTAAATATTTATCTGACATTTTACTTTCGAGAATACCCACCCAAAATCGTCTATCTGGCCCATACTTACTCAAGCAAAAATTTTCAAACCTAGAAAAATACTCAGGCATCGTTTCTAAGTTAGAATCATCAAATGGTTGAATTTCTGGAACATATCTCCTCGATATAAAGGATTCCGATGTTACACTATTATTAAAATTCGAGTTGACAAAACCTGCACCTGAAGCTTTAAAAGGATGAAAATTTGTATTTGTAAAACATGCTGTGCTAAAATTTGGTTGTGAAAAATTATCGTATTGACCAGCAATGGGCTGATAAAGTTTAGTTTTAGGAATTGCACCTAGATTAGGTGTAAAACTAGTGCTAGCCAATGGCGCAGTATAAATCGGTGTGGAACATACCTCACTATTTAAACAAACTCTTATTTTACTCTTGTTACTCTCATTATCCCTCTCTAGGGGATTATTAACCAAACTTACA
>JABUQX010127384.1:22500-25000 GCA_015478945.1 Trachelipus rathkii | reverse complement strand
CAGTGAGAGAAATGTGAGTTTATAGAGGCGAAGAAAGATGCATGATAGGAGAGAATGGCGGGGTTTTGTGAGGGTATGGTTGTGGCCCACCTGGGCCAGGGGATGAACCCTACACTTGACGATTTACCATAGTGAGGATCCGTCGCGGTCCCGTGAAGCTCTAGGGTGGATTTTCTGACTGCGACGAGTTCTTACTAATTAATGGTACAGAGGGGGGCGGTAAGGCTGGGCTTTTTTTTTTCAATCTTTGTCTTATCCATTCAAAATCGAAATTTCAAAAAGCATTCACGCAACTTACACCCGAAGTCTTGGAAAAAAAAGGTTGTTGAAAAAGAAGAAGAAGAAGAAGATATATATATATATATATATATATATATATATATATATATATATATATATATATATATATATATATATATATATATATATATATATATATATGTGTGCTATATATAGATATATATATATACACATTTATTAGCATTATATATATATATATTACATATTATTACATTATCATAGTTAATCATTGTAAAAGATTATTTTCTCATTTAAATTATATGATTCTTATTAATATTATGCCATTATTATTACTATTATTACATACACATATATATTATTATTATTATTATTATTATTATTATTATTATTATTATTATTATTATTATTATTATTATTATTATTATTATTATTATTATTATTATTATTATTATTCGTACATATACGTATTACGCACACATATACATATATATGATATTATGATATTATGATATTATATGATATTACAGTTGACACTATATATACATAATATATTATTATTATTATAGCTATATATTATATATATATATTACATATAAATTCGATTATGTTATATATATATATTATTTGTTATTACACAATTACATACATATATATATATATATATATATATATATATATATATATATATATATATATATATATATATATATATATATATATATATATATATTTAGAAGCCTGCTGTAATAATTGTTAGTCAGGCAGAACTTCTTTTGTAAGGATGTTAAACACAGGAGTTAGTTGATCATATAATTGCAGTTTTTACAAGCAAGTAGCCTGAAGCTTGAACCCCAGATATCCTGGGTAAAAGAAAAATATAGCAATAAATAATACGAAAAAACAATATATAATAATATATAAATAATGATAATGACAAATAAATAAAATAAAAGTAAATTGAATATAAACAAGTAGGGCCTACATCGGCCTACTTGCATTTGTAAAAGTATATACAATAGTAAAATTTAGAAAATTTGCCGTAGGTTCCCTACTATGAAGCCCTTGAGGAGGAATTAGGCTTTGGTTTATGTCTAACCCAAAGCTTTCTACCATGAATAAACTAACTAAGAACAGATGGTAAAAATATAATGAAATTGCTACAAGTCACTTCACACCTAGGGCCTCCTAATAGGGCCTACATCGGCCTACTTAATTATTTTAATTTATACATAATATATTAAATATTTTTGGGTCACTGCACTCACCGCATAAAACAGAATTAAATGTTTTCAATAAAGAAATTATTACAATGTTTATTTCATAAAATAATTCAATTATAAAATCACAAAATTCGCTTGCTTGCGTAAGATGTATGGCGGTTAGAAAAAGCGTAAACAAAGTATTGCCATCCCAAATAATTTTCGTTAATTTTTGAACACAGTCTATAAATTACAGTGCGTAATTTTATTTTGTTTATTAATACTGCTTGCTATTATAGAGGTCATTTTATTTTGTTTATTAATATTGCGTGCTATTATAGAGGTCATTCATGACCTCCATCACCACAATATATATATATATATAGTATATATATATATATATATAAAAAAAAAATTATTATATATAATATTTTTAATCTATATATAATATAAATATATTAATTGTCTTGTTCATATAGATAATATATATATTAAACCTATATAATATATATATATATATATATATATATATATATATATATATATATATATATATATTGAGATAGATTATATATATTATATAAAATATATTATAACATAAAAATATATATATATATATATATATATATATATATATATATATATATATATATATATATATATATATATATATATATATACTATATATATATATATACATATATATATATATATATAATCACTAGACGCCACTGCTTTTATGATAAAGAAAAACTTTACTTTTAAACAGGAAAAAAGTTACATCCAAACTATGACTAGAAAAGTACTAGTAACTTAATCATAAACTTGAGTATCATATACGTAATCAGCAACAAACATGTTTTTTTCACCAAAATCAACTAAAAGATAATAATTCTCACACAATAAGATTTATATTTTATACAATAATAATTCTCTAACTGATCATAGGCGTGATGCGGCTTCTTTTATAATAGTTACCCATCTTCGAGAATATTCTCCATCTTAAAGAAAGGACTCAAGAAAATTCTCGAACGGAAGTT
>JABUQX010127384.1:10000-12500 GCA_015478945.1 Trachelipus rathkii | reverse complement strand
TACCTTAATACCTTTTATTGTTTAAAGATTATTAAACATACGTTCAATAAATATACAATAAATACTGGTTTAAATAAAAAGCCTTTAAAGGTGAAACCTAGATACCGACACCTTTAATATGAAACCTAGTTACCGATACCTTTAATAGAAAACTTGTCAGATACCATTATTATGAAACTTGATACCGATACCTTTAATATGAAAAATGTCAGAAAAAAATGATCACATAATTCTTAGCTTTTTAAGAATATATACAGTTTCCACTTTTCACAGAAAAAAAGATTGTTTAGTTTTTGATAAACGACTCGATCAACAGAAAAAAAAGTAGAGAAAAAAAAAACAAGTTCCGATTCAAACACAGAGTTAGCTTTTTACTTGGTTATATTTTTATATATATAAAAATATATATATATATATATATATATATATATATACTATATATATACTATATATATATATATATATATATATATATATACTCTCTACTGCTCTTTATATATATATATACGCAAATGGAATAATAACATAGTTGTGACTAAATTTTGATAAAAAATATATTTATAACATTATGAAACCTTTATTAAAATGACCCAATTATTATTAAATCTTAAAAATTCGATTTAGATAGGCAAATAACTGTTTAGCATTGTTATTCAATTTGTTTTTACCAGAAACTACAATTTCTTAAATTAACTTTCTCTCATATTTTCTTAGTTTACTATACCTATATCTTATTGTTTTTGCCAAAGGCAGATACTAGAAGCCTCAATTATATATATATATATATATATATATATATATATATATATAATATATATATATATATATATATATATATATATATATATATAACAACCTTGCTCTGCTCTTCTGTAACTATATATATACTTGTATATATATATACTATATATACTATATATACTATATATATATATATATATATATATATATATATATGTATATATATATAATAACTAATAATGTAATAATATGTAATATGTATCACTTAATATATATATGCATAATAATAATAATATAATATATATATATATAATAATAATATATATATATAATAATAATAATAATAATATGTATGTAATAACTAATAATATATATATATATATATCATCTTCTTAATATGTATATATATATATATGTAATATATATATATAATATATAATAATAATATATATATATATATAATATATATATATAATAATAATAATAATATTAATAATAATAATAATATAATAATAATAATAATAATAATATATAATATATATATGTATATTAATAATAATAATATCTTTTCAACATATTCTTAGCTGCATAATAATAACAATGTATATGTAACAACTATGTATATGTATTCTTCTTATGCTAATATAATGTGTATAATATATATGTAATATATATAGCAGTATATGTAGCAACAACAGCAACAACCAACCAGCCAATAGTATATGTAGCAACAACCTTAGCAACTAACTATATATAACAATATATATATGCTCTGTAACAATAACAGCTAATAATAATAACTGTATATGTATATGTATAGTAATATAACTTGTATAATAATAATATAATAATATATATATATATAATAATAATAATAATAATAATATATATATATGTAATATAATATAATAATAATAACCTATATATAATATCAACAATATAATATATATAATATATATATATATACTATATAATAATAATATAACAATGTATGCTGTATATGTATAGCCCAACAGCTGGCCTCAGCTGCCATGGCACAGCATAACAACCCTTAATAGCATATGTATATATATCTACTGCTCTCCATATAATAATAATATGTAATAATAATAATAATATATAATAACTGTATATAATATATATATAATAATAATAATAATATAATATATATATATATATATAATAATATATATATATAATAATAACAATAATAATAATAATAATAATAACTATCTAGATAATAACAACTAATAATAATAATATGTATGTAATATGTAGCATATATGTTTGTATAATATAATATAGTAATAATATATAATAATAATAATAATATGTAATAATAATAATATAATATATATAATAATAATAATATATATGTATAATAATATATATATATAATAATAATAATAATAATAATATATATAATATATAATAATAATAACAAAAGCATTAGTAATGTAATAATAATAATAATAATATGTAATATATAATATAACATATCTATAATATATATATAATAATAATAATAATAGTAACTAGCAGCAACCAGCCAGCCAGCGCTATGCGCTAGCACCTGCCCAACCTGTAGCCCAGTATATATAATAATATAACATGTAGCATATAATATATGTAATATGTAATAATGTAATAATAATATTAATAATAATAATAATAATATGTAATATCTTCTATAATAATATCAACAATATCAATAATAATATATATCGCCAATAATATATATATATGTATGTATATCTAT
>JABUQX010127384.1:0-5000 GCA_015478945.1 Trachelipus rathkii | reverse complement strand
ATTAATGGAAATTGATGCAGTGAAATTTTTCCACAAATTTGAAATAATTCCTAAATTTAAGTTATGTTACACAAAACATAGAGAATGATTGGTTCCTTTTAAAAATGAAAATCAAAACACGGTGTGGAACTAGCAGAACTATGTTGAAATCTTTCTCATGTGAATTTGTGTGGAAAAGAAGAAGAAGAAAAATGAAGCTAAAAAAATTTATTTAAAAAAAAAACAATCATATCTCAAAAACTACAACAGCTACCGGGAAAGGGAATACATTGCTTGGAATCTGGCAAATTTTACCGAGGAAACTGTAAAAAAACCTCGAAAACTACAAAGAAGCTACAGGAGTAGTACATTTTTTGGATCACTTGTAAAATTTTGGTTAGGAAAATGTAAAAAAAAAAAAAAAAAAAAAAAAATTAAACATAAAAATTAGCTATTTTTTTTTTGGAATGCTATGAAGATATATGTATATATATGTATATATATATAACTTTATAATATGCTAATAATAATAACAATAATATATAATAATATATATATATAACTTAACCTTAACGCTCTTTATACTTCAACTGCTATAATAATAATAATAATAATATATATATATATATATATATATTATTTAATATATACGGCAATTTGGGGGGCTCGAGCCGACGGGAACGCGCTTGCAGGGGGGACGTTTTTGTACCGGCGTAGAGGGCGGAGGAACCCTCCCGGAGGCGAAATTAGTCCTACCCGTAGTTCCCCGGAGGCCATCGGTGCGGTATACCCTTGGGGTATTCTTTTTAGTTAAAAAAAAAAAAAAAAAAAAAAACAAAATTTAATCTATTACGGTAACGAGTAACCAATAAAGGTCTCTAAATAGGATCTCTAATCATATTACTATAATTATTAACAATAATTTTTTTAATTTTTATTTTTTACATTTTTATTGAAAATATACCAAGATTCCAAAAATGTATTTCTTTTCGCTGTATTGTAGTTTTTGAGATTTTTGCCTGCTCCTTTCCGCACTAAAGTGGACCAGCATTCCAGCAATGTATTCCCTTTCCCCGGTAACTGTTGTAGTTTTTGAGATATGGATTGTGACCTTTACAAATAATATATATATATATATATATATATATATATATATATATATATATATATATATATATATATATATATATATATATATATGCTGTAACTAATATATATATATATATATATATATATAACTATATATATATATATAATGAGGAATTAAGTGAAGCTCTAAAGTCTAAACCAACAAATTGTGT
This sequence comes from Trachelipus rathkii, assembly GCA_015478945.1. Classification (NCBI taxonomy): domain Eukaryota; kingdom Metazoa; phylum Arthropoda; class Malacostraca; order Isopoda; family Trachelipodidae; genus Trachelipus; species Trachelipus rathkii. The sequence goes on along the minus strand of JABUQX010127384.1, from coordinate 3,720 downwards.
TCTTTTTATTTTTCTTTTAAAAAGGCTGTTTTTGTATTACTTTGTTTGATAATAAATCAGGGTTGCAAACTTTTTACTAATTTTTATTTTTTTAGTTTCAGTATGAGGGTCTATATATATATATATATATATATATATATATAATATATATAGCTACCTTCTTATATATATATATATATATCTTATATATATACTGCTATATAAATATATATATATATATATATATATATATATATATATATATATATATAACTAACTGCTCTTTGCTGCTATATATATGTAACACTGCCAGCATAACTGTAGCAATAATATATATGTATATATATATATTATATATACGTTAGCTACTATATATATATATATAACAGCAACAATAATAAATATATATATATATATATATATATATATATATATATATATATATATATATATATATATATATAAAAAATATATATATATATAACTGCGCTACTGCTGTAACATATATTTGAGAGTAAAACAGGTGTTGATCTGGCAGGAATTAACCAATCTTGACCTAACTTGGTACGAGGCCGTGTAAGGTATGTTAAGGTTGACTTTTGTTGGCCTCTAAGTCTAGGTTAGGATAAGTTTAGTTAATTCTGTTATATTGACTTATACGGCGTTTGTATTATTTTAATCTTGTAATTTTCAGAGGTATTTAATATGGTAAATACATAAATTAATTTAAAAAAATAAAATAAAATAAAGCACACTCTACAAAAGCCGTCAATGAGTCAATCGACTCAACTACTGACCATTCCACGGCGACTCGAGTGACTTGAAGATCAAAAATGAGTCCTGGTCAGAAAAGTAAACTTTGCTATAAAAGTGGATCCTTGATCAAAAACAGAACTTTTGATGGGATTAGCGGCATATATATGTATGCTTATATATATATGTATATATATATATAGCAACATATATATATGTAGTAGCAATATAACGCTGCTGTAATAACTTAATAACAAAAAATAATATTATAAAAAAAATATATTTTTTATATATATATATATATATATATATATATATATATATATATATATATATATATATATATATATATATATATATATATATATATATATATATATAAAAATATCTTTCAATTTTTTTCTATATATATATATGTATATATAGCATATATATGCTAACTATATATATAGCAACATAATATATATCTTTTTCTTGTTTAATAACGTATAGATATGTACAGTACTGCACTGTAGGTAGTTACGCGACAGTCTCAGCTACAACTTTAGGAATGCGGGCGTAGCGTGTTCTTATCAGCTTTAGCTGATAAGAACTGATAAGAACACATGTTTTTAATGATAACGTGATGGATATGTCATGTTAATTTATTATTATTATTATTATTATTATTGTGTGTGTGTGTGTGTGTATTATTATTATTGTATGTCTGTATTATTATTATTATTATTACATCGAAGAATCAATTCTCGAAGAGAATTGATTCGAGTCGAGTAAAGAAACGTTTTTATTCAGCATTTCCGACTCCGACTCCGACTCCTGCCCCGCTTCGCCCCGACCGCACCGCACCGCGCCGCGCCGCACCGCACCTTTACAACTACTGAAACTGTCACTAGAACGATTTTTACACAGACGATTACTACTACAACTATTACAACTATTATTATTATTATTATTATTATTATTATTATTATTATTATTATTATTATTATTATTATTATTATTATTATTATTATTATTATTATTATTAGGCTCCGGCTCCAACTCAGCCTATGGCTCTTATATATATATCTACATGGGTTAGAGTTACCGTATCTGGTTAAAATTTTGGAGAGGGGATGTTAGATGGTGTGACGTAACCTCGTCGCAGACGGAGTTACGTTGGTTTGAAGAGGACCCTGCCCATGACAAAAATCGAAGTGTTCGTAATTGGCTGGGGTGATGAGGATTCAGAGTGAATTTCTAGAAGACTGGTATGTGGGAATCCTGAGGGTTGGCTCCGGCACCGGTGCTGGAGCCACTGCGGTGCCGAGGTAATAGTTAATAAACATACGTATAACAACAATATTGGTGTGTTTATATAGGTTATCGGGAATAAATATTATTAGGGTTCGATTATATGATGGATTTGATTTATAAGAATCCATATAGTGTCACAAGACCCCACCATTAGGGGGTCCCCGACTGGGCACAGAGTGCAAAACAGAGACCGAGGGAGGAGAAGGATGAAAGAAGAAGGATGAAAGATAAAGAATGAGGAAAAGAATGTAGAAGGAGTCTGACTCAGAGGAGTAGGAGTTGACAGCTGCACCGGTGCTGGCTCCGGTGCGGTGCCGAGTTATTAAATATTTGTGTAATGATACAATATTGGTGTCTTTATATATGTTATTAGGCCTGTAGATTTCGAAAATAATGGTTTCAGAACCATCAAGAAAAAAATAAAAATAAAAAATAAGTAAAAATAAATAAATAAATAAATAAAATTTCTTACTCTTTTTATGTTTATAACTTACAAATTTATGTTTTTACATACCCTAAAGCAGTAAATCAGTAAATCAAACCACCATCCAACCACCCTCCTGTCCAGTTGTGATCTATTGATCTATTGATTTAAGTCAATTTTACTAAAATTGTAACGTTTTACATACCACAAATCAGTAAATCAGTAAATCAAACCACAATCCAACGCACCCTCCTGTCCAGTCGTGATCTATTGATCTATTGATCTATTGATCTATTGATCTATTGATCTATTGATCTATTGATTTAGGTCAAATTTTTACTAAAATTGTCATGTTTTACATACCCTAAATCAGTAAATCAAGCCACCCAAGCACCCTCCTGTCCATCGTGATCTATTGATTGATCTATTGATCTATTGATCTATTGATTCAAGTCAAATTTTTTACTAAAATTGTAACGTTTTACATACCCTAAATCAGTAAATCAGTAAATCAAACCACCATCCAACCACCCTCCTGTCCAGTCGTGATCTATTGATCTATTGATCTATTGATTTAAGTCATTTCACTAAAATTGTCATGTTTTACATACCCTTTAAAACAGTAAAATCAGTAAATTAAAACCACAATCAACCTTCTATTGATCTATTGATCTATTGATCTATTGATCTATTGATCTATTGATCTATTGATCTATTGATCTATTGATTAAGGTCAAATTTTTTACTAAAATTGTCATGTTTTACATACCCTAAATCAGTAAATCAGTAAATCAAATCACAATCCAACCACCCTCCTGTCCAGTCGTGATCTATTGATCTATTGATTTAAGTCAAATTTTTACTAACATTTTACATACCCTAAAAACGGTAAATCACAATAAATCAAACCACCATCCTGCCACCCTCCTGTCCATCCTTGATCTATTATTGATCTATCGACCTATTGATTCAAGTCACATTTCGTGTATCATTTGGGATAAACATAACATAAAATCAAGTTCTTTATACAAAGATCAAACAATATATGCTAACGTAACAAAGTTTTCACATTAATAAAGCTTACTTAGCATCATCTGAACTATGAATATAACCCACAACGACAATCCTAACACATCTTAAACAGAATAAACGGTTAACGTTAACAAAGTTTCACACTTAACAACAGTAAAGTAACTTAACAAACATAACAACCAAAAACGTAACTTATTCACGCTTTCTCAAGCATGTCTCTAACATAGCAATGTTAG
>JABUQX010127383.1:52500-57500 GCA_015478945.1 Trachelipus rathkii | reverse complement strand
TGAGTCTGACTGATAAATACATAAAATTTTATGTTAATGTCTGGTTGCGTGTTTTGATGTAGAAGGCCTCCGCAATTTTAAGTTTCTGGACTTCACACGATCCGTATAATATTGTGAAGTGTTTAGAAATATTACTAATACTGTAGTTGATTGACCATGTGCCGTATTGAAATGTTCGAAGATTTTGCTGGGACTGTAGAGATGTTGATATGCCTTGTCCGACAATCTATTCTTCGTGTAACCAATGTATGTCGACGTACAGTCTAACTCAGGGCAGTTAAATTGGTACACAACGTGATGGTTATTGGGCAAAGCATCTCTTGTGCTAAAGGAAGATGACAGTTGTTTGGACTTATGGTATAGTCTGACTTTAATTTTTGAGATGTCTAGTTTTGAGGTGAGAATTCAAAATATTACGAAGGCACTTCTCTTCCTTATTGACAAATAGCACTGGAAGTTTTGAAGAAGAAATTTATCGAATTTTTCTAATTATTTTTACTTTCTTTATTATATAATTTTGTAAGGGTTTTATTAATTAAATTTTCAACTGAATATTGTAGATGATCACAGTTAATTAAATTTTCTTAATGCGGCAAATTTTTCCAAGTTGAACATAGGTTGTATGCTCTGTAAACTAAAATTTTTACGATAGATTCTTTGTAAATAGTCGGTGAATAGGATCCATAGTTCATATACAGACCATTATCAGTGGGTTTGACATGTATGCCTGTAGATAATGAGCTGTCAGAATTAACATTGATTTTGATGTCTAAAAACAGATAGCATTATTAACCTAAGTTTCGTATGTGAATTTTAAGCATGACAACTCTTGAATTCTATTGATGAACTGATGTATATATGATCTATGTTCCTGTACTTATTGAGGGTGGTCGTCGACATACCTTATGTAAAAATACGGGGTTAAAATTGTTTGTTTTACGAAGGATTTTGTTTTTCCAGATTGGACATATAGAAATCAGCATGTAGGTCCAAGTGGTGAGACCATCGGCACTCCATCAGTTTGTATATATGTTTTCTTTAAATTTAAACGGTGTTTGAGTACAACAAATTAATAAAGGTTCCTCATATGATGTTCTGATATATCTGGTGGGGGTATTTGAGTGGATACACTCGTTAATTATTATGTCAATCGTATCAAGAACCGGTACATTTATGAACAAAGATTCTACATCAAGTGAGGCGAATATATTAGTGGCTTCAAGTTTTAAGTTTGATAATTTACATAATGTTTCATTATTTGATTTAACTATGAAAGAATTATTAAGATATGGTCAGGATAATGTTGTTCAGATATTGGGCAATTTCGTGTGTAAACTGACCTGGGCACATGATATTACAGGTCTCAAAGGTGAATTTTCTTTGTGCCTTTGTGTATTTAGGGTAATCCATAGAGAAAGAAAGAGCAGCAGCAGCAGCATATGGTATATATATATATATATATATATATATATATATATATATATATATATATGTATATATATATATATATAAAGAGAAAGAAGAAGATATATAGTAGCAGTATATATATAGATCTATATATATATATATATATATATATATATATATATATATATATATATATATATCCTAAATTATAAAATCCAGTTCTTTTAATTTTGTCAGAAATTTTTTTGTTTTTTATTTCATAAGCGTTTCTTTTATTGCTATTGATACATATTATTATTATTATTATTATTATTATTATTATTATTATTATTATTATTATTATTATTATTATTATTATTATTATTATTATTATTATTATTATTATTATTATTATTATTATTATTATTATTATTATTATTATTATTGAAACTGAAAGTATTAAACTGTTAATTTTATAATGGCTGTTTTATAATAAAAATAAAAATAATTTGCATTATAATTACGTTATACATTTGTTTCCGAAACTAAAATATATTTGTTTTTCATGTGTTGTGTATTTGTTTGTTCATGTCTTTACGGTACTTTACCGTACAGCATTTGGATATTAGATTCATTGGAAAAGTGGTATATTTTTTTATTCTTAAAAGCAAGCAAGCGAAAAAACAATTGTTGAAACAAAAAAATGTTTTACTGTAACCTGTAAATCACTAATCTGGAGTCAGAGCTGTTCTTGTATTTGACTGCTGGAGTCGGAGTCGAAGTCGGAGTCGGAGTCGAAAATTTTTGTTTAAGTGGAGCCGGAGTCGGAGTCGAAATTTTGTTTAAGTGGAATCGGAGTCGAGTCGGAGTCGGAGTCGAAAATCGAAATTTTAATTTAAGGAGTCGAAGTCGGAGTCGGAGTCGAAAAATTTATTTTACGACTCCGCAGCCCTGGTATATAACAGACGAACACAAGGAAGTCTGTAAAGGACCTTTGTGCTTTAAGAATGAGCCAATAGAAGAATTGGGGGTAAAGACAAAAATAAATTTCAAATGGTGGTAACTTTTTTGTAGAATTTTATGAAGTTCATTTTTTTAATTTGGTATAGTAGTGATCATTGAAAGGAAGTTTAATATAGATGGGTTGTTTAGAAGCTGGCAATATGGGTTCATGAGTGGCATATGATTTGTTTAAAAATATTTTAATTAGCATATAAATCAACGAAGTTAAGAGATTTGACGTTAGAATTCATTTTGTCGAGCCAGATGGATTCATAGTATTTTAAGTAAGAGTTAAGTAAAATAGCGCTGAGGACTGAGGTCGTAGGTAAAGAATCTGTTTGTGAATAAAGTTTTTTGTCGAAAAAGAAATAAGTGTCATAAGTTACCAGATTTAAAAGCTCGTTGAATTCAGATTTAGTGAAATTTAACAATGTACTTTTTCTATGAAACATATTGTTTATAATGATGTCGATGGCTTCGGATATGGGGATGTTAGTGTACAGAGACTGGATATCGAAACTAGACATTTTGAATTTGTGGAAATTGGTGATAGAGAGAGCCATGATTTGAAAGTGTAGGATTTTTTTAATTATGAATTCATTCGTACTAAAAGGTGTCAAAAAGGGAAATAGGAATTTAACAAGACTGTTATTTTGTGTATTATAGGCATCTAAAATAGGTCTTATAGGAACATTTGGTATATGTATCCCCACATCCGAAACCATCGACATCAATTTTATACAATACATTTCAAATCCAAAGTACTTTTTTAAATTTCACTAAATCTGACTTCAAAGAACTTTTAAATCTGGCAACTTCTTATACTTATTTCTTTTTTGACAAACATCTCTATTCCCAAACAGATTCTTTAGCTATAGAATCACCCCTCAGCGCTATTTTAGCTAACTCTTACTTAAAATACTACGAATTTATTTGACTCGACAAAGTACCTTCTAACATCAAACCTTCTCATTACAAAAGATATATGGACCATATATTTTTGCTTTTCACTGATAAACCTAAAGTCTCACCCTTCTTAAACTTCCTCAACAAACAGTTATCCAATATTAAATTCACCAAAGAGGAAGAATCCAACAATGTATTATCCTATTTATACATTCGAATAACAAAAAAAATCTCTCCGACTATAATCTAAGTATATACCTAAAACCCACTTTCACTAATTTAGATTTAAATTTTTTCCGCCATGTCCCTTTCCGCTATAAGTGCAGCAGCATAAAAATATTAATTTACAGAGTTTTTCACCTGACCTCCAACTGTCAAGAGCTACATAAAGGAATCTCCTTTCTAATCAAATATTTCTACTCTAAACTCTTTCCTTCTTAGTTGATTTATTCGCTAATAAAAAAGATTTTTAAACATATCATATGCTTCTCATGTACAAATAGGGTCAGCTTCTAAACAATCCTTCTATATTAAACTTCCTTTCTATAACCACTACTATGCCAAATTAAAAAATGAACTTATTAAAATTCTATATAACTGGTGCCCACATTTGAAATTTATTTATGTCTTTATCCCCAATTCTTCTATTGGCTCATTCCCATGTCACAAAGATCCTTTACAGACTTCTTTGCGTTCGTCTGTTTTATACAAATATTCTTGTGGTGCTTGCACTAACACCTATGTTTTTAGCACCCTGCACCTACTCTCCTTTATACCATATGAGCATAAAGGCTGTTCGGGCAGGACCGGAACCTTGTTCACATCTCCACCCTCTTCCAGTACTAGAAATCGCAGTCTCACGAAAAATCACCCTATAAATCTAACCCACTTCACTATTTTATCTCTAGCCAACTAACTATACGATTTAAAATTTTTAGAATCCCTCTACATAGCCACTCTTAATCCGTCACTCAATAACGACAGCGGCCCATTTCAACTACAATTGTTTTAAATTTTACCATATGTTTAAAAATCAAGTTTTTGTGATAGTTTAACACCTTTTATATACCACAGTGGTCACCTGCTATCAAGCTCTCAGCTGTTAATCATTCCAGCGTACTACTACTACTACTACTACTACTACTGAAAGTGTTCCGTTGATGGGATTAGCCAGTTTCCCGAAACGTCGATTTTATTGTAATCACGAAGAATATTTGGGGTGTGTTTTTTTTAAATCAGATCAATCTTAATTATTTAACAATTCCCTGTTTCATCTACAAATAAGTGTATATAATAAAACAAATTTTTTATCAAGACATTTTATTTGTTCTCATCAAGATGTTTAGAGTTCTGGTTCTGCTTATTATTATTATTATTATTATGATTATTATTATTATTATTATTATTATTATTATTATTATTATTATTATTATTATTATTATTATTATTATTATTATTATTATTATTATTATTATTATTATTATTATTATTATTATTATTATTATTATTATTATTATTATTATTATTATTATTATTATTATTATTATTATTATTATTATTATTATTATTATTATTATTATTAATATTATTATTATTATTAATATTAATATTAATATTATTATTATTATTATTATTATTATTATTATTATTATTATTATTATTATTATTATTATTATTATTATTATTATTATTATTATTATTATTAT
>JABUQX010127383.1:32500-45000 GCA_015478945.1 Trachelipus rathkii | reverse complement strand
CCTTAAACCCTTTCACGGGGAGACTTTGCGTGGTGGCGCTGACATATCCAAAGGCATTTGACCGAGTATGGCACGCGTCACTGCTCCAAGCTCCCCTCCTTTGGTTTTCTCTTTGCTTATTTATGTCTAGTTTTCTTTCAAATCGCTCAATATCGGCTGTTGTTGACGGGTCGACTTCTTTTTCCTTCTCTGTCAATAGTGGTGTTCCTCAGGGTTCTGTCTTATCTCCTACTTTATTCCTACTTTTCATTAATGATCTTCTCACCTGCACATCCAACTTTATCCACTCGTATGCTGATGACTCGACCCTTCATTCTTCAACTCATTTCAATTCTGATCCCTCTTTTACTTCTAGAATTGCCTCTCGTCTTAATCTTTCTGATTTTATTCTCGCTGATCTTGATAGAATATCCGGATGGGGTCACCTCAATCTTGTGAAATTCAATTCTTTAAAAACTCAACCTCTACAAATATCCCTATCTAAAACACCTTCTAACTTTCTTATCTCTTTCGATGGTTCTCTCGTCTCTCCTGTTAACAATATAAATATCCTTGGCCATTACATAAACAAAAAAATGTCTTGGAAACCTCACATCACAATGGTTGCTAGGGCGGCATCAAAGAAACTGGGAGTTCTGTTTAGACTGCGACTTTTTTTCCTCTTCTCAGTTACTCCAGCTATATAAGGGCCTCATCCGCCCTTGTATGAAGTACTGCCATCATATCTGGGGGGGCTCTTGTTTCACCCGGCTTTTGGATAGGGTCTAGTCATAGGCCAAAAGACTTATAAACTGTTAATTTCGTACTTTCCACTTCACTTGACTCTCTATCTTTGCGGCGCGATGTTGGTGCTTTATCTCTTTTCTTTAGGTACCGCAGCGGCAGGTGCTCGAGGGAACTTATCCCTCACATACCACCACCTTTACGACGCCGTAATGTAATGTAATGTAAAAACATTAAGCTTTCTCTAGTATCTGACGAGAGCCTGTTCCTTTTTGGGGTGTTTACATTCCCACCTACTCTAAAAATACGCTCGCTCTCGACTGATGAGTGAGGGACTGATAGATATTTGCTTGCAAGCACTGATAATAATGGAAACCTTGGCCCATTTTCATGTCACCACACAAAAGGATTCTCTTTTGTAGGCAGCATCTCCATGTTTTCGTAGAACCTCATCTCCTCTTTCGCAGATTGCAAATTTGAATTATCTTTGCTCTTTGATGACTATCTCTTCAGTTTTTTCGATGAGGTTCCTTGGTATGATTCCTTTGAAGGTGAATGAGATGTCTATGTAATTGTGGCCATGAACTTATCAAAGTCTAACATATCCAAATCCTCTTCATCTTCAGTAGGTTTATTTGCTGAAAAGCCACCATCTTCACTATCAGTGCTGTGAATCTTTTTTTTTTGTCACGTGAGCAAGCTCCTCGTATACTATTTGAATGCATTCTAGAAATGGTTCACCGTCGGAGATGCCATTCTTGTTTGGTTTCAGCTAGTTTAAGGGAATCTTTATTAGAACTTTTATATATCGAAACTAGATTTATTATTGAATCTAAAAAAATTTCATAATTCTTTACCCAAAAAGTAAGAAGTATCGGCCAAGTATGGCCATATTAATTATTACCGATACCGATACCGATACCAAGGAAATTGGCCGATACTGCCGATACCGATACCGATACCGATACTATCGGTACATCCCTACTTCGTTTGTTGTTAAAATTGTTTAAATTTTGTTCTTTTTAATATTTTTAATGAATATCACTTTGGCTCTCCCATTAACAAGCTTCTAAAATGTCTGTTCTTAGGAGTTTTCAGAACTTCTCATCACTTCGGTTGCTTGCTTGCTTGTTCAACTTTGTATGAAGAATGCAGCGCATATCTCGGTTGATTCCACATATGCTGATCATCTTAAAATTGGGTTTTATTATTTTCAACTTATCACTCTCCTTCTCTCCTTCTCCCACTAGCTATCTCCAATCTCTTCCTAGCCAATCAAATTGTTGCATCACTCCTTATACTGCCGTCATTACAATGAGCAAGGCTATTCTGAACCCTCCAGTTATATATCTCCTTCTTTAAAGAAAGCTTGTGCGACTCCTATTGTCGCTGTCTAGCCTTAGTTTTGTTATAGTAACGGGTTATTTTATGTTTTGAAGGAGATAGGAAAGTTGAGGTGCGTTTTTGAGAGGAAGATACGAAGAAATTGAGTTTTTAAAGAGTTGAATTTCATAAGGTTGCTGTGATCCCTTTCAGATCAGCAAGGATAAAATTGAAAAGCTGTAGATATGAGGCAATCCCAGATGTAAAAGATGGAATAGATTTGAGATGAGTGGAAGAATAGAGAGTTGAGTCATCGGTGTAAGAGTGTATAGAGATAGAAATGCAGCTGAAAAAATTGTTGATGAAAAGTAAGAATAAAATTGGAGATTGAACAGAACCTTTAGAAACACCCAATTTAACAGAAAATGAGGAAGAGGTCGATCCATCAACGAGTTCTGATATAAAGCGATCAGAGAGAAAACTTGACGAGAATAAGCCAAAAAGATAGTGGAAACCCAAAGGAAGTTTTCGATATGTCAAGTATCACCACAAATGACTTCCATAATCATTGAGGGCAGAATATCAAGTCAATGAGATAGGAAAGTATGTAACCAGATGACCTCCAGTGGTGAAAGTCATACTAATAATTAATCCGAAAGAAGGAAATGAAAGTCCCGATGATCAAGGAAATGATAGTTAAGGAGATTTTCAAAGATTGTAGACAGAATTAAAGTGACCGCTATGGGACGATAGTGTGAAAGATCAGAATGACTATCATTTTTCGGGATCGACCGATCATATATATATATATATATATATATATATATATATATATATTTATATATATATATATATATATATATATATATATATATATATATATATATATATATATATATATATATATATTTATATATATATATATTGTATTTTAAAAAAATTTCTTCTTTTTTTCGTGAAAATCATATAATTTTACAGAATTTTATATATCTTAAATTACAATTTTGGAAACTTTTTAAATAATAATATTTCGATTTCTTATGAAAAATTTATTCTATTTTTATTGGTTTATATTTTATAGTAAATTTATTTTTTAATAAACTAATAAAAAGATAATTTTAAATAAATGTTACGGGAACACAATTGTTTTACCAGGGATATTTATTAGTTATCTCCCCTTTATAAGAGCAATCTTCGTTTTGATTATACTTTTTTTTTTTTTTTTTTTTTTTTTTTTTTTTTTTTTTTAAAGGCTTGGGAATCCTTCTTATTATATTAGTGCTTACCTTCCAAAACGCATGATTTTGCTTTAATTACATATTTAAGTTTTGAATTTCAATATTCAGAAATTCACTGAAATTCACTCATAGTTTAATTTCCTAACAATATAAAAAATAAAAAATAATAATAATAATAATAATAAAATATAAGCCGTTAATATAATATAATATCCTCATTTATTTTCTCTGTCTCTCTGGCCCTAGATTTAAACACTATGCTCACTCTCCACTGTTAAAGCTGGAAGGCTTGAATTAACTTGATTTGACTTGCATGATTTCATACGTCTTGTTTTGGGCTATGTCAGTCATATATATATATATATATATATATATATATATATATATATATATATATATATATATATATATATATATATATATATATATATATATATATATATAATATTTTTTTTTTTATTGTATTTTATTTATAAGCTTAGAATCAGCTAAGCTTCTTATATCTATTATTTGTTAATTATATTTCATTATTTATTATTTATTATTTGTTATTTATTATTTTTTGTAAATTACACTTAATCTTTTTTTTTTTTTTATATACTAGACAAGGTAAAATTTACAACAAAGCGATTATCGGAACTAGCTTTCGCTCTCTTTCGAAGCCTCTTTCATCACCTGAAAGAGGCTCCGAAAGAGAGCGAAAGCTAGTTCCGATGAAATCCTTTGTTAATAATTTTAACCTGTCTTATTTTGTGTTCTTTTTTTTCTTTTAAAAAAAAAAAAAAAAAAAAAAAAGTGTAAATAAAGTATAATTTTTTACAAAGCATTGGTTAACCTAGGGTAATTAACAAATAATATATATATATATATATATATATATATATATATATATATATATATATATATTTATACATACACAATACGCGTATATTATTATTATTATTATTATTATATATATATATATATATATGTATATACATATATTATTATTATTATATATAAATATATTTATATTATATATATATACATACATATTATGCAAGTATAAGGTTGGTTGTTGGTTACGTATTATATATGCATATATTATTATAAGAAGCATTATATATGAGTTATTATTATATAGTATATATATTATATATTATTATTATATATATTAAATCAATAAATATATGGTGGTGATTGTTCTGTTGGTTATATATATTATTATATTGTTATATTATTATATTATTATTATTGGCTAAGCATATTATTATTATTATTATGCATATACATGCTGGTTGTTGCTGGTTATATATACATACTACATATATTATTATTATTGGCTATATATGAAGTTAGCAGTTAGTTGTATATATATTACATATATATATTATATTATATTATTATATATATTACAAGTTATATATATATATATATATATATATTATTATATATATATTATGTTATATATATATATATATATATATACATATATTATTTGTATTACATATTAATATTATTATTATTACCTCACATTATATATATTATATATTATTATTATATATATATATATATATACATATATATATATATTATTATTATATATATATATATATATATATATATGCTATATATATATATTATATATATATTATATTAATATATAAGAATCCCTCATAAGCTCCTGATCTCAACAAAGAGTTTAGAAAGCTTTTTATAGAAAAGAATTAGCTAATCCGAAGAACTAAGCCTAAGGCAGCTGCGTCTTTTTTTCATTATTTTAACAACAAGATTTTAATACCTTTTTTCGGATAAAACAAAGTAATTATTGCTAAAGTTTTATAATATATATATATATATATATATATATATATATATATATATATATATATATATATATATATATATATATATATATATATATATATATATATATATATATATATATATATATATATATATATATATATATATATACATGAGCTTTACCTTAAAAGGATGTTAATGTATATATATTTAACGAACGATATAATCGATTTATTATCGATTATTTCAAGGCAATAGAGCGTCAGAGTTGCCAAAAATTGCTTTTTTTTTAACTAAACGAATACCCCAGAGTAAACCACAAAGATGGAGCGAGTCAGGGTCTCTCGGTCACACCGTCGGCTCAAGCCCCTTAATTTTTTTTTTTTTTAAATTAGCATATTTCTTCGAGAACATGATAAAAAATTCAATTTTTAGCAACTCTGGCTCTCCTTCTATTTCAGACACGAAAAAGACTCTTAATGTATTTATTTACATTATTAAAAATAGGAAAATCTTATTTTAAGACTTTTCTATTTTTTTTATTACATTTCCTTAACTAAAATTGCCCACTCATTACAAAAATGTCATTTGTTTTACCTAACACGGACACTGTAGGTTTCAATGCGTAAGGTTCGGCGATTTTTCCATATCATGCCTATTTATGTAACATCCTTTTAAAGGAGTAGCGCCTATATATATATATATATATATATATATATATATATATATATATATATATATATATATATATATATATATATATATATATATATATATATATGTATATTTTTTTATATAAGTATATTTATTTATATATATATATATATGTTGCTACATATATTATTGAAATAGTATATTATATATACATATATATGATATATTATATTACATATATATATTATGTTATTATTATTATATATATATTATATATAAATATATAAATATATATATTATATATATATATTATATTATTATTATTATTATGCCATATATATTATTATTATTATTATATATATATATATATATAGCATATATATATTATTATATTTTATATCTTCTTCTTATTTATTTATATGTAAATCGCCTATATTACAAGCATGTTATAAACAAAAATACATAAATTTATATATTATATTATTATTATTACATATATTATACGTGTGAATGAAGAAGAAGATATATATATTATTATATATATATATATATATATATATATATATATATATATATATATATATATATATATATGTCCTTATTGATTATATGGAACATTTATGTTTTTTTTGTTTGTGTATGTTTTTTTTTTCATATATCGCAATTATATAATACATTTCAGTGTTGATAAAGATGATCAAAAAATTTTAAATTAAAAAAAGGTAATTATTTAATAAAATCGTACCCTTTTAAGCATCGTACTTTTGGCAGCTACTGGGAGAACAAGAAAATTCCTTAATATTTTCTGAAATGTAAAAATTTTATTTAGGAAAACCCTAAAACAAGGGGAAAAAGTTACGGCAAAGTAGATCCAACTAGGTTAGGTATAGGTTTACTGCATCATCGACCATATAGGATAGGTTTTGGTTTAAGACCTCCTAGTTCATGTTATAAGTTTTGTTAGGTATACACAGAATCAATATATGAAAAAAAATCAATAAGGACCGAATTTTACCACGAAACATTATTTTTCCCTACCTTAAATTCTTTCACGTTTTAACACAAAAAAAAAAATTCTTTCTCATGTAAAATGCGTAATTGCTTATTTTATTATTTAATTTTTGATATTTTACATTTTCGTATCTTTCTTATCATCATTTTAGTTTATTGTTAGTATTATATACCAACAATATTTATATATATATATATATATATATATATATATATATTATTATTATATATATATATATATATATATATTATTATTGGTTAATTGGTTATATACCGTATATATATATATATTACAGCATATATATATATATATTATTATATTATATATATATATATATATATATATATATATATATATATATATATATATATATATATATATATATATATATATATATATATATATATATATATATATATATTAATAGTATAAATGTCTTTTTATATATATTTATAAGAGATATATATATGTATATACATATATTTATTGGTTTATATACAAAAATATATATATATATATATATATATATATATATATATATAAATAAATAACATAAAACACAAAATTAACGGATCCATAACTTAACTCACAAGGTACTGTATATATATATATATATATATATATATATATATATATATATATATATATTATATATATAGATATATATTTTATCTATGTAAATATATTTCTATCTATGGTTCTGTATATATATATATATATATATATATATATATATATATATATATAGAGAGAGAGAGAGAGAGAGAGAGAGAGAGAGAGAGAGAGAGAGAGAGAGAGAGAGAGATTAAACAAAGACGGGATAGCAGCTGATAACAAAGAATTCCAGGGAACATGTCGCTGGAAAGAAATTTTTACCATGTCGGAAAGTCTAATTATTACTTCCTCATCAAATTTGAGTGTTGTTTTTAAACCCCTTGTATTTGGAGAGAGACTCAAATCAAAAGTAGTAAATTACAAGTAGTTAGTTCCCTCGAGCATCTACCATTGTAGAACCTATATTAAAATAAAAAGAGACAGAAAACTCACATCTCGTCACAAAGGCAAAGGCTAAGAGTCAGTAACTAAAATACAGATCATTAATTATCTGCATTGGATTCAATCCTATTTTAAAGATAGTGGAAGCTTGATCCCCTACTTCTGAAAACAGTAATCCATATAAGAGCTGATACAGTCCCTATGTAGGTGTAGTAAACGTATACTGAAGAAAAGAATTGTCGCAACCAGAATAGAATTCCAACTTCCATGACAATTTTTTTTAACACCAACAATTTTTACTATGTGAACAGGTAATATTATAGTCATCAAAGGAGAAAGGAAAGAAGGGAAGAGTTTCTGAGTGCTAAATACTACAAAGTCGATTTTTTAAAGAAGTGAAGATCTTAAGGTTAAAACAATTCCACAGACAAACTCTTTCCAAACAAGCCAAAATTGAATGAGAAAATAAGTATGGGGTAGTAGATAAAATAGAACCAAGAGAAACTCCATCGTTGACATAAAAGAAAGAAGTGACACCATTAAAAACTGTCAATATAGAACGATTTGAGACAAAGATAGAAGTGAGTGAGCAAAGTGGAGAAGGAAACCCAAAGAAAGGGAACTTTTAGAGCGGCAGCGAATGACATACTCTTTCAAATGCATCAAATATGTCGATCGCTACCTTACACAGTCCCTAAGTCTAATAAACCCATAGATCAGAAAGATAGGAAAGTATTTCACCAGTTGACCTCCGTCGTCGAAAGTCAAATTGACGATCAAAAAGAAGAAAATAAGCTTCTAAGTGATTAAGGAAACGAAAGCTATGCATATTAAATGATATTAGAGAGATTACAGACAAAAGCAATTACAAACATTTATAAAGTTTAAGAGCGTTAGCCCTCTTCATAACCAGATAATGAACATTCAGGATTTTCTAAAACTGAGCAAAGGAGCTAGTGTTAAGGCATAGTCAATAGTGGATAGAATTTACCGAGGACAGGAATTAGATCATAAAATCAATATAACACTCTCAAAGCAATAGGATAAAATGCCATCAAAATCATTTACCTTCTTAAAGTTAATAACATCTCATGCACTCGATTATATGAGAGTTAGGCAAAGGCACACACATCTATCTATCTATCTATCTATCTATCTAAAGAGAGAGAGAGAGAGAGAGAAGAGAGAGGAGAGGAGAGAGAGAGAGAGAGAGAGAGAGAGAGAGAAGAGAGAGAGAGAGTATTGATTATTATAGATTATTAAATTGAAATTCTTTTGTTCTCAAATATGTTTTAAAGTTTTGAAAGAAAATGAATTTTTTTTAATAATGTTATTAAACAATTTATATATATATATATATATATATATATATATATATATATATATATATATATAGTATATATATATATATAATATTATATATAATATATATATATATATAAGTAGATAGATTACAAAATAGATAAATAGATAGATAAATAGATAAATAGATAAATAGATAAATAGATAAATAGATAGATAAATAGATAGATAAATAGATAAATAGATAGATAAATAGATAAATAGATAAATAGATAAATAGATAAATAGATGAATAGATGAATAGATGAATAGATAAATAGATAAATAAGGATAAATTAGATAAATTAGATAAATAAAATAGATAAGATAGATAAAATAGATAAATTAGGTTAGATAAATTATGAGAGTAGAAAGATAGATAGATAAATAGATAGACAAGATAGATAGATAGATAGAAGATAGATAGATAGATAGATAGATAGATAGATAGATAGATAGA
Organism: Trachelipus rathkii; assembly: GCA_015478945.1. NCBI lineage: Eukaryota > Metazoa > Arthropoda > Malacostraca > Isopoda > Trachelipodidae > Trachelipus > Trachelipus rathkii. Next base: position 35,468 of record JABUQX010127383.1, on the reverse strand, counting down.
TAGATAAAAACTGTGCAAGATACATAAGGATCTTTATGTTTAAGTACACATGAGTGTCTGTTTGTGTATCTTTGCAAAGTTGAAGGCATTTCAGGTGTCAAAGAATGAAAAGTAAATAAGGATCAGGTGCGATCTTTCAATTGGCAGAACCTTTTATTTCTCCCATTTATATAATATATAATACTTGCATAGACAAATGTATACAATATATATAATAATATATTATATAAAATTCAAATTATATATATATATATATTATATATATTATATATATATAATTATAATATATATATATAATATAGAGAGAGGGGTGTGGAGAGAGAGAGATGAGGAGAGGAGATGAGAGAGAGAGAGCTACAACGCTTAGGAAAAAATTGGGTAATTTTTAATGAAACTTAAATCGAATATGAATCAATTATCACATATTATATAAACCTAAGAGCCTCAATTTTATCAAAAGGCGCACAAAATCGATTAATAAATAATATTTTAATAAATAAAATGTTTTCTTATTAGTACTAACTCCAACTCCACACAGAAACATTCTCTCATAATAAAACATGAAAATAAAACTACTGGCCCGGCCGAGGCAAATTATCTACTAGCCTAGAAGGAATCTGACTCAAGCGAATATGGCAGACTCTAAAATGAGTCAATGATTCTATATGATATTATGAATTAAATTGAAGTCGGTATAAGAGATGATCAGGTTGAATTAAAATTAATTAATTAAGTTAATATTATTATTATATATTAATAATATTTATTATTTATTTATTGCTAATTGTAGAATTGTAAATTTGCGGATCCTAAAAAAAATGACTTGCTATTGAGTCAGTTGGCAAATAACGAAATTTCCTAGCCATATAGGAAAAGGAGTATTTTTTTGACTCAGAGAAATAACAGTTGCCACCAATTGCTTAATATTAAAAAGGGAATCGAGTTAGAAATTTAAGTCGGCGGCTAAACAGGGAACTGACAATTATATATAATTATATATATATATAATATATATTATATATATATATATATTATATAGATATATATATATTAATATAATGATATTATATATATATATATTATATATAGGGGTGGGATGAGATATAATATTATATAATAGTATATATATATTATGTAGTATAATATATAATATATATATATTTATTATATATTATTAAGCTGGGTCTGAAAACATACAAAAGTTGTAGTGCAGATTTGAAACAACTTTATTTTGGTGCTCACTTCAGATACAAAATGAAATGTGTGTGTTAAAAGAAAGTTCTTCAAGATTTGTTTTCATACCCCAACTTTTACCTTGAATGCTTTTATTTTAAAAACAAAAAATATAATATAGCCAGATATACAGTATAACCTTTAATATCCTTACATTCTTACATGCAAAACAACAACTTGCATAGTACAAAATCTCATAGAAAATCAGATTTTGTCTGTACTGGTGAAGGTATTATTCTCTCGTTCGGGAGAATATGTTTGGTTTGTAGTATTGCACCATATCGAGAAGTATGACCAACGAACCTACTAGAAAAACAGCGAAAACATCTTTGACATTTCTTTCAACATCGGCCGAATGACACGGATACTTTGGTAGGAGGAATTTGTTGATTACTAACCAAAATATCAACACTAATATCATCAAGAAGAGGATGGGGGGATGATAGAAAGTACTGGGGGCCCCCAGTCTATTCAGATTCCATGTTAGGAAGTGCGTTGAGATTGAGTTTAGCTGCCTGTTTATCAAGAGCGATGTGTGTTTGCACATGCCTGGTGGAGGGAAAAAATTTTCTTTTCTTGCTTGAGAATATGGTTGACATGAAAATCTTTTTATTGTTTCCCGTTCATCTGCAACACCAGCTAGCAACAAGTTTTCTGGATGACAAAAATAGGAGTTGTTTAGGAGCACTGAGAAATGAATTTTCTGATCCTCAGGAGAAAGTTTTGATACTGTGATACCATAAAGTGAAATTCTTTGGCACCATCTTGACAGAAGGGATGGGAGCGGAGATAGAACCATATGGGGGCCTAGAAGTTCAGTACGAATCGTAACAAACGCAAACGCTTCAGATCATCAGATGCGGATTGTGTTGAAACGTACAATCGAAGCGGTCTGTTAGCTTTAGTTAGCCACCTGGCATGGCTGAAGGCCACCCGGCTGTGCAGTTTTAAAATACCGCATATTATTATGACCTGCATTTTGTACCCACTTGCTGAATTAATAAACAGATTTTTATTAAATACAGCTGGTCAGAACTTAGTTAGAATTATGTAGCCCTCAGCATTTACAATCAAAACTTTACAGAGCCCCGAATTGGTTGAAAAGTTAGAATTTGGTTTTGGTCTAGGATCAAATAGAGAGCAGGTTTGGTTATAGGTCCTTCATGTGGGACGATGGGCCAGTTGTCTTACCCATCAAGAACCTAAATAAAAATTCCTTGATAGTGGCAGATTCGATTAAAATTGCACAACATTGCATTATGAGCCATTGAAGTGTCTTTTAAGATAATGTTAGACTTCCAACTCAGTGTGATTATTCCATTTCTTAATTACCCGTATTCACAGGAGTTTCATCGCAAATCACTGCTCTTAAAGTCTCTGTAGATCTTGTTCTAATACCCAGAATTTCATTAAATACATCTCGAGATCTTCCTTAGTTAGGACTAACGTGATCGATGTAACATGCACCTGGAAATGACACTAGCACGTAATGTTCTTCTCTAACTTTTCTACGCACACCTCCAGTATCGACAAGTGTTTCATCTATTTTTCCATCGAAACCAATTCAGGGACCATACCTCTGTGTTGCAGCAAATGCTCCTCTGACTGTTTGTCTCTCCAGTATTTTCTTTGGCTTTGTAACTTACTTGGATCAACAACGTTTTTTGGTGACAGAAGTCCGAGGTCCTTGAGGGCAGCATAAACTATGAGACATGCATCTCTTTTGCTCACATTT
>JABUQX010127383.1:0-27500 GCA_015478945.1 Trachelipus rathkii | reverse complement strand
GGGGGTCACCATGCCCCACAAAACTTGAAAATATTGGCTTAGAGTTACAAAACGGGCACAAATGCTTTGGTATACATATGTTATTCGTCTCGATACAGAAAAAAAAAAAACAAGAAAAAAATTTAAAAAATTAAAAAACAATTAAAACAAATTTTTCTTTATGAAAAGAGATTAAATTATAATTTAAATTTTATAAATTTTTTAAAAAGTCTTTTTAAAAAAGATTATAAAATTATAAAATTTTTAGTGAAGAATGTATAGGGTAAGTTTTAGTGAATAATGAAATCAAAAATGCCAAGAATTAAGACAATTATTGGATTATCTGTTTAAGTTTTATGAGGACTTAAGTAAATAAATGTTTACGTTTTTATAGTGGTTATAAATCAAACACCCTACTAGAGTCCTTTGGTATCCTCTTGGAGCCGTTCGTGGAGCTCGTTCTGAGCTGTCCCCTGCCTCACCCTCCTCCACCTCACGCCCTCGCCCATTCTATGATCTAGTGATTCAGTCAGTATTCTGCATTAACGATTAACACCAAAACTTAACTTATTTGTTATTTGTTTTATATGCTTTAAACAGTTTGTTATTACTAAATTTTTACGCTTTCATTATTATTATAACTTTAAGAAATTTGGGTTTTTTACATACCCTAAACCTGTTCTAAATCAGTAAATCAAACCACCCACCCCTTCCCCCCTCCCTACCCAAATCCTGGATATTTATTACATTAGCAAGTAATATTTAACAAAATTTTATTTCATAACACATTTAAATATAATACTGACCAATTAAAATATGCTAACATAACAAAGATCCATACTTAACAACAAAAAAAGTAACTAACATTGAGGGCAGAAAACGGTATGACCTACTTTTACACTTTTTCTAAATACAATATCACTGGATATTTTTTACATTAACATAGTGAAATTATTTAACAAAATTTTACCATAAAACCTTTGTCTAAAATATTCATACTGATCAACGAATATAGCCTAACGTAACAAAGTTTTCAACATATAAAAGCAAACACGAGGCATTTTCATCTGCAATAAGTAAATTTTTATGACAAACATCCTAACAAAGTAATCTTAAACATGAATAAACAGTTAACAATAACAAACAAAAATTCATACTTAACAACAGTAAGTAACTAACATTTCATGCAAAACTTTACCAACAATCTTACACTTTTTTTCTATGAGTCATATCACTGATTGTTACATCTAAACGCATAATATATATACCAGTAAGTCATTTAAACAAAGAAATAATAGTCATCACCTTGTGTAAGTATACTAATTACTTGATCTATGATATATATGCTAAAGCGTAACATAAGTTTTTTCATATTAATAAAGCAAACATAGGATCATAATTGAACTACGATATTAATTAATGTAGCAACTCACATAATCCTACCACATCCTTAGTTACCACGGAATAAGCAGTTCAAGACAGTTGTAAACAGAAGTTCAATACTTAACAACATGTCGACATAACTAACATTTTTGGCTGACAATACTGTACTTTATTTTCACAACTTTTTCCATAAGCAATATCTTCTAATACAGTAAATCATTCTATTTAGTATTTTTTGCATCGAACCATGAGTAAAGGTAGTAACATTTAACAAAAATATTTCTATCATTCATTACTTGTGTTAATTATTCATTTATAGCATCAACGAAAAATACCTAACATCGCAGCAAAGAAAGCCGCACAACCAATTTATATTAAGCTAACATATCAATAACCTTGAGTTAAAAAACAGATATAATGGTTTAATATACTTATCAAATCGAGCATTACCCTATGCCTGAATAATCACAACATTAGCATAAGTGTCATACTTTAGCAACAGTAGAAGTAAACATTATACATAGCGCTTCGAAAATCGTAACCTATTCACAACTTTTTCCAGCATATTATTTTCTACAGAAGCAATGTTAATTTTAGATAAATTAAGGTCTAATAATTAACAAAATATTATCAACACCATTGTCTAATTATGTCATACCGATCGTAACGTAATATAGGCTAATTCGTTAACATAGTTTCCATCATATTGAATAAAACTTACATATGCGATCATCTAACTAAGAATATAATCCACCACTGATAAACCTAAACGAGTCATCCTTAAACATGTAATAACCAGCGTTAACTATAACAAAGTTCAATACTGAACAACAGTACAGTAACTAGCAAAACATGATAGAAACGTTGTTCCTTTCACAAGGTCTTTTTTTCTTTTGTTGTAAAAAATATTGTTTTTTTTTTTAACTTTATTCTTTTATAAGAATTTTTGTTTCAAAAAACTTTTAGCTTTTGTAAATCTTATAATTCTTTAAAAACATTTTAGTTTTGTTTTTGTCTTTAAAAACTTTTTATGTTTTTAACTTATTTCTTTAAAACGGTTTTATACTTAAAATTTTTATTACTTTTTATGTTTTATAACGTAAAAAATTGTGTTTTACATAACCCTAAACGGTAAACATCACTGAAATCAGTAAAATCCAGAACGTCCGCTCCCTACCTCCCCCCTACCCCGCCCAAACCTGATCTATGGGAGGTATTGATCTCAGTTGGATCTGTAGACTCCAGTCATATTTCGAGTAGTCAGTTTGAGATTAAACATATTATAAAAAAAGATTCTTTTTATACTAACCCTCGAATTATATGCTGACATAACAAAGTTTTCACATCAATAAAGCTAACTACACATAAACCTGATTGTAAGAATATATGTATACATTCAACCATAACATACCTTTAAACACGAATAAACAAATACACATTAACAGAATTCAATTTCACAGTGAAGTAATTAGCAAAACATATAGAACGAGCCTTTCACATCTTTTTTTCTTTTATTTGGTTTTCAAAAATCTTCTTTTTTTTTCATTTATATTTCAAACTTTAAAACTTTTTTTTAAAGGCATAAACTTCAAAAACATCTTTTTAAGATTTCCGTATTATTTAAAACCCGTGCACTAGTTTGATTCTATTTTGTTTTTTTTTTTTAACATTAATTAAAGATTTTCTTAACTTTATTGCTTTAAAACTTTTTTTTTACTAAAAATTTTATTCTTGTTACCGATTTATTTATGTTCAAAAAATTTACATTTTTACATAAACTAAAACAGGTTTAAAACAGTAAATACCACCAGGGGTAATCTTGCATAAGTGCAATAGAAAGCTAAACATAACATAACCTGATGGCAAGAATTATAATGTATAACATCCAAACCTAACAAAATACCATACTTGCCAACAGGAAAGTAACTGACGTTTCTTACAGCCCTTACCATATTCACACTTTTTTTTTCAAACAGATCTCTAACATTTTATATATTACAAATTAACATATGAAAACATGAAACAATAATTATAAACTAACTACTGCCAACAAATATATGCTGACGTACCAAAGTTTTCACATCAATAAATGCAAACATAGCATATCCTAAACTAGGAATATAACGCACAATGACAAACCTAACATACCTTATGATGAATAAATGACTAACATTAACAAAAGTTTCATACTTAACAACAGTAAAGTAACTAACAATGCATACAGAGCGAACATGCTACGAAGCTGATCGTAGGGTCCTGTTTTCACTAGAGATTATCAATACGAAGTCGAGATAGGATTGGTTTTCAAACTCTTTCCCACTTTTCGAAAATTACGCAATCACCTATGATTCCTTTTTGGTTCGTTTTCGAACATACGCACATACCCATGATTCTGTTTGGTTTCGTACCTCTAACATATTAACGTCAATCTTACACTAACACAGTAACATTAGGCAAAAATTTATCACAAACATTGGTTAATTATCATACAGACCATCGAAAGTATGCTAACATAATAAGTTTTTACATTAATAAAGCTAACATCAGGTCATCAGGTCTAAGAATAACTGAACTAAGAAAATATTGCCCAAAGACAAACATAACAAATTCTTAAACAGGAATAAACGTTAACATTAACAAAGTTCCACCACTTACCACCCCAGTAAAAGCAACTAACATGGTATGGCAAAACGTAAACTAATCTTACTTTTTCAAGCAGAACTCTAACATATTTAACGTTAATCTTTACACTGACACAATTAAAACATTTAGGCAAAATTTATAGTTATTAAAGTTTCACATACAGACCAGCGGAAAGTATGCTACATAATAAAGTTTCCACAATTAATAAAAGCTAACATAGCCATTCAGACTGAACTAGGAAAATAATGCCCAAAGACAAACCTAACACATCTTAAGCAAGAATTAGCAGTCAACATTAACAAAGTTTCCATACTTAACACCAGTAAGGCAACTAACATGGTATGCAAAGACCGTAACCTGGGAATCTGACTATTCTCAAGCATAACGCTAAAGATAGTGAAACGTTGCTCTTACATTAGCACAGTCACTTATAACTAAAATTTCTCACACCATTGGTTAATTATCATACAGAGCTGCGAAAGTATGCTAACGTAACAAGTTTCCAATCCAATGAAAGTTAAAATTATAACATGAAAACTAAGAAAATAAATGCACAAAAGACAACCTAATCACAACTTACCACACAAATAATCTTTAACATTAACAAAGTTCCACACTCAAAACGTAAGCAACTAACATGGTATGGCAAAACGTAAGCCTAAATCTTACTTTTTCAAGCGGATACACTCGAACTATTTAGCGTTATTGTTTACAGTTGATACAGCCACATTTCAACTAAATTTCTTCACAACATTTGGTTAATTTATTTTACGATCAACGAATATTACTCTAACATAATAAGGTTTTTACATTAATAAAGTAAACATAGCATCATATGAACAGGAAAATAATGTGCCAATGACAAACCTAAACACATCTTACGCCATGCACAATCATAAACAATGTTACTTAACAAAGTTCCACACTTAATATCATTAAAGTAACTACCTTACATACAAAACGATAACCTGTTCATACTTTTTGCAATAAAGCATATCTCTAGCATATAAACGTTAATCTTACATTGACACAGTAACATTATCAAAAAATGTGTCATAACCATACCTAACATCATAATACCTAACGAGTAAAAACGATTAAAGTAAAGTTTTTAGACTTATCCCTTTTTAGTAGACTCCGCCTCCTTTCAGGAAATACCAACTCTAACATGCAAAAATGATTTTAAGCTGTTAGGACTTAATTTGCAGTAAGTATGCAAACTATCTTTGACCCTCTGACGGAGGATACAACAATGTGCACGCGGCCATTTCGGTTTACGATTTAAATATTAAATGACACACGTTGGGATAAACGATGAAAATCTGCCGTCAGAAAGATATCAAACAACAAGCGTGAGTTATGCAGGGAGATGTCATCGTATCCAACAAATCAGCGAAAAACTAATCCAAATACTGAAGAAAATAGATGGTATTTAAACGATTCCCTTAAAAATGTAAGAGATTCTTTCTCTTCACCCAATCAGAGAAAAGTAAACAAGGAATACGACGTACGTGATGAACTCATATCAGTTTCAAAAAGGTATATTAATTCATCGTTCGACAACAACAAACAACAACAATCAAACAACAACAACACAACAACCAACAACAACAAATACAACAAACAACAACAAACAACGAACAACAACAACAAACAACACAATAAAATAAGTTTTTTGGATACTAACCAATGAATCTTAATGCTAACGTAACAATTGTTTTACACTTAATAAAGCTACCCATAGCCATAGCATCATATGAACTAGTAAAATAATGTACAACGACGATTATAACACAACTTAAGCACGAATAAACTGTTAACATTACAAGTTCCACACTTAACAACCTTGATAAAGTTTAACTGCAGCATATGTCAATACAAAAACGGTAACCTATTGTCATTACCTTTTACCAAACTATCTCCAACATTATTAACGTATTAAATTTTACATTGACAACAGTAATATTAGCAATGAATTATCATCAAAGTCTTGTTAATTAGTACAGAGCAGTGAAATGTATGCTAACGTTAACAAAGGGTTTCCACATATAAAAGCTAACATAAACAGAACCCTGAACTAAGAATATAATGTACGAATACAAACCCAACAACACATAGGTATGAATAAACCACTACCATTAACAAACTTTCGCACTTAACACCAGTTAAAGTACAAAAACTTCGCCATATCACAGTACCCTATTCAGAACTTTTTCAAGCAGATCTCTGACCTATCAATGTTGAAATTTTACATTAATGATCGATATTTAACAAAAGTTTAGCATAAACCTGTCTAATCACCATACTGACAAAGAATATATAATGATAACGTAACAAATGTTTTACATCAATTTCGTACGTAATAACAAAATTCAATTCAGAAACCATCGGTTCTTTAATAATCAGAATCCCGCAGCGATCAATCGCAAACATAACAAATTTGTTAACCAAACATAACAAAATAACAAATTTTAGTCCGTAAAACATAACCATAAAAATAAGTTTCTTTGAGTAAAATTATCACAGTTAAAAGCGTAATGAATTTTACGTGATTTTAAAGCAATAAAACAGTATAAATCAGTTAAATCAAACCACAAACCAAGCACCCTCCTGTTACAAAATATCCGCTATAGATTTCATATGAGCTATTGAATTATAAGTCATATTTCCAAATCAATACATTTTACAACATAAACATAAAAATATGTTCTTTATATATCCATAACCTTATGAACATATTATCGCTTAACCAACAAAGTTTTTAGCATCAATAAAGCTTAACCCAAATCATACTCGCGACTAAGAATATAATGACCAAATGCAAACCTAACATACCCTAGCGTAACCTACCTAACCTGCTAACATCCTTAAAAATTCCCTACTGATCAAGGGTAAAACTAGCTTATACAGATCATACAATCTCGATACGTTCCCACTTGTCGACATAGATTAGCAACAGGAAAGCCTGATATTGATCTAACAAAATACCCTTAAACAAACAGTGACCGTAAATCTATCAAAGAAGCCACCATCTTGAACTATGAAATTGACACATTTTCTTCATTTCAAAATAAGTTCCAACTCGTTTATTTGAGTCATAACTTATCATTTTTGAACTGTGGAATTAAAACGTAGACGAATTAGCAAAGAAGGCTAGGGCAGAAAACCTAACATTAATCAACAAAACTATAACCTAGTTCACGTTTCTAACACATACATCGTCAGTTAACACAGTAAATATCTTTACAAAAACTCATCATTATCCTATACAAATCTATGTGTTATTTTCCACATTGGTAACAATAGTAATATTTTAACTATAACGTACTATAACTTACGAATTAACATGTTTATTCATTAAAACCTTAAGAGTATCTAAAGCAACACATTTATACTTAACCAGAAGAAAACCACAGGGGATGCGCCAACCTTGAGTAAGGTGGGAATCAAACTGCGAGGGGGGATCCACCCCGAAGGAGGTGTAAAGCGGGCTTGAGCCTCAGCCGAAGGCTGAGGCCTTACCCCTCTTTCGGAGGATCACCACACCCTTTCAAGGTGCGCATCCCCCTGGGTGTTTCTCTCGGAAGGTACATGTGTGCTTTAGATACTCTTTGGTTTAATGAAAAATGTTTATTTTGTAAGTTTAAGTAACGTTATGGTTAAATATTACTATACAGATGTGGATGGAAATAACACTATTTGTTAGAAGAAATGAAATGAGTAATTTTGTAAGATATTATGTGTTTAACTGACGATGATGTGTTAGAAACGTAACCCTAGGTTAAGTTTTTGTTGAATAATGTTAGGATTGCCCTAGACTTTTGCTAAAAATGGTCTGACGTTTATTTCACCAGTTCAAAATGATGTTATTACTCAAAACGAAGTGACACTTTGAGAAGATAGTGTCAATCAATAGTTCAAGATGGTGGCTTCTTTGATAGATTGGGATCACTTTGTTTAAGGGATTGTGTTTGTTAGATAAATACGCATTTAACCTGTTGCTAATATGCTCGAAAAAGTGGGAAACTATCGAGTATTGTATATGATCTGTTAGCTGGTTTACCTTGATCAGTAGGGGATTTTTTTCAAGGTGTTAGCTGATTATTCATACCGGTTAGGTATGTTAGGTTTGCATTGGTATTGTACATTATATTTCCTAGTCGCCGGGTTTATGATTTGTTAGGCTTTAATTGATGTGCTAAAATGAACTTTGTGGTTAAGCATGATTAATTCATTTAAAAGGTTAGTCCATATGTAAAGAATTCATATTTTTTATGTTTTATTGTTTGTCCAAAATGATACATGAAAACCTTATGAACTTAGATCAATATAGCTCCAATAGATCACAGGTGTGGAATTGGATGGGTAGGGGACTTGCAGGGTTGGGGTGGTCTTTGATTTACTGATTTACTGATTAATTGCTTTAAAAATCAGTAAATTATTACGTTTTTTCGTGATATTTGTACTCAAAAGAACTTATTTTTATGTTTCGCTTGGATAAAACTTTGTTAATATCTTTTTGTTATGATGTTAAAAACTTTGTTATTGTTTGCGATTATTCCGCTATTGAAGCGATTATGATATTAGACGATTAAAGTGTTATGATGATTATTTTGTTAAACGTTACGTAAAAAATTGATGTAAAAACATTTGTCTTACGTCAGGGCATTATATTTCTTTTCAGTACCAATAATTAGACAGGTTTATGCTAAACTTTTGTTAATTATTACTTTTATTTATTATGTAAAATTAACAATAAGAAAAGACAGAGATATGCTTTGAAAAAAGTCTGAATAGGAGGGTACGTGGATGTTGGAGACGTAAGTAGATTATTGTGTACTTATCCGTTGTTAAAGTGGCTAGAAAGTTTGTTAATGTTAAGTGGTTTATTCAGTTGAATAGGTGTGTTGGGAGTTTGTCATTGTAACATTATTTTCTTAGTTCAGTTTATGTTAATGTTAGGCTTTATTAATGTGTGGAAAAACTTGTTACGTTTTTAGCATACTTTTCACTTGCTCTGTTAATGATTAATTAAGAAACCAAGGTTAGTTATGATAAGTCTTGCTAAATATTTACTGTTGTCAATTGTTAAAATTACACTGGTTAATATATATGTTTTAGAGATATATGTTTGGTAAAGTATGGAATGATGTTACGTTTTGTATGCAATGTCAGTTACTTTACAGGTTTTAAGTGTGGAACTTGTTTATAATGTTTAACAGTTTATTCGTGCTTAAGTTGTGTTAGGGATTTCCCCCGGGGGGTCGTTGTACATTATTTCTTAGGCTCTTGGTGATGCTATGATATGTTAGCCTTATTAATGTGGAAAACAATGTTACGTTAACATTTATTCAGTTAGTATCAAAGAACTTATCTTTGTACTATGTTGTTGTTGTTGTTGTTGTTGTTGTTGTTGTTGTTTGTTGTTGTTTTGTTGTCGAACGAGAATATCTACCCTTTTGAACTGATATGGTTCATTTGTACGTCGTATTCTTGTTTATTCCTCTCTGATTGAGGTGAAAGAAAAATCTCATTTACATTGGAAGGGGATGTTTATACAGCTATTTTCTTGCAGGCTAGGATAGTTTTTCGCTGGTTGTTGATTACGATGACATCTCCCTGGCAAATCTCATACGTGCTTGTTTGTTTGATATCTTCAATGAGGAGTTTCGATATTCCCAACGATTGTGTCATTAGTTATTTTAATCGTTAAACCGAATGGCGGACTGCGTACATGCGTGTATCCTGTCAGAGGGTTCAAAATATTAATTAGATATCAATCACTTAGCAAATGTGTGAAAAGCGTAATAATCATTTTTCAGGTTAGAGTTGGGTATTTTCTGAAAGCAGGCGCGGTCTAAAAAGAAGATAAGTTTTAAAAAACTTTATTTACACTTTATTTAAACTTTATTTACGTTAGGTATTATGGTGGTTAGGTATGGTTATGACACATTTTTTGATAAATGTTACTGTGTCCATATGTTAAGGAAATAAACGTTAAGGGTATGTAGAAGCATATGCTTGGAATAAAATGTGTATGAAAACAAGGTTACTGGTGTTTGTATGTTAAAGTTTAGTTACTGTTACGGATATTGGTGAACTTTGTTAATGTTAATTTCTCCTCCCATAACACCACAACTATTAATTCTCTCATCACCTTACCCATATGCAAGTTGCTAAATGTTGCTACTAGCCTTTTATTTAATGCAAAGATCGGGTGATGTTAGAGTATAACTTCGGTTGTGATATCAGTATATTTAACCCCATATGTTGTGAGAGAAGATTAGGTTAGAAATGCTACTCTGTTGTCTACAGCTGTAAGTGGGTAATAAACTTTAATCATGTATAGAAGTATGCTTGATAAAAGTATTAATAGTTTACGTTTTATACACTCTGTTAGTGTTGCTATTACTGGTTTTGATGTGAATGGAACTTTGTTAATGTTAACAGTTTTATTTTGTGTGTAAGTTGTGATAGGTTTGTCTTTGGCATTATTTTCTTAGTTCTTGTTACGCTATTGTGTTAGCTTTATTGATGTGTAATATTTTGTTACGTTAGCATACATTCGCAGCTACGTTTGATAATTCAAGCAGATTTTGAAACATTTTAATAAATTAATAACCGTGTGTTAAGTGTAAGTGGAATTAACGTTAATATTTAGAGTTAGCTTGAAGAGAGATTAGGGTTACGTTTTGCAGACCATGTTAGTGCTTTACTGGTGTTAAGGATGGAAAGCTTTCGAATGTTGACTGCTTTTCTGTGACTTAAGATGTGTTGATTAAATGTTGTGTCTAAATTTGAGGCATTACTTCTACTAGGTTCAGTGATGCTGATGGTTAGTTTATTAATGTGGAAACAATATTATGTTAGCATACTTTCGCGGGTCTGTATGATAATTAATTAATGTTGTGATAAATTTTTGCTAAATGTTACCATGTTCAATGTTAAGATTAACGTTAATATGTTAGATTTATGCTGAAATAGTAAGATTAGGTTACGTTTTGCATACCATGTTAGTTGCTTTATTGGTTGTTAAGTGTGGAAAACTTTGATTAATGTTAACAGTTTTTCCTGTTTAAGACTGTGTTATGTTGTGTCTATTGGCATATTTTTCTTAGTTTAGATGAGTGCTATGTTAGCTTTATTAATGTAAAAAACTTTATTATGTTAGCATACTTTTGCTGGTTCTGTACTCCGATAATTAACCAATGTTGTTGATAAATTTTTTGGCTTAAATTGTTACTTATGTTAGGTAAGCTATTAACGGTTAATAGTGTAGAAGTACGAAACCAAACAGAATCAATGGGTATTGCGTAATGGGTTTCGAAACACGAACCAAACAAGAGATCATAGGGGTATGCGTAAATATGTCGAAAAGTTGGGGCAAAGAGTTTGAACAATTTCTCGACTTGTATTTGATAAATCTAGTGAAACAGAACCACATCAGCTTCGTACATGTTCGCTCTGTATGCATTGTTTAGTTACTTTACTGTTGTTAAGTATGAATACTTTGTTAATTGTAGTCATTTATTCGGATCATAAGGTAATGTTAGTTTTCGTCATTGTGCTTATATTTCCTAAAGTATCAGGATTTATGATTATGTTAGGCTTTATTTGATGTTGAAAAACTTTGGTACGTCAAAGCATTATTTTGTTAGCGAGTATGTGGTAAGATAAATTTTTAGAAATTAAATTTACTATGTTAATGTAAAATAAATGAGTGAGTGATGTTAGAATCTGTTTGTAAAAAAAAAGGAGAGGAGTAATGGAGAGTATGTTTACGGGCGTGTAAGCAACGTCAAGTTACTTTCCCTGTTTGCCAAGGATAAGGTATGTTTGAATTAGGTTGAGTTATAACATTATATTTCAATTGCATTATCAGTTAATGGTTATGTTATAGCTTTATTGATATGAAAACTTTGTTATTTATACTGTACGTGTTTTAAGGTTTATGTAAAAAAATGTATAATTATGTTGTTCATATTATATAATAATCACAATAAGTTTAAGTTAAATAACAAAGTATTTAAAGAAATAAATTATAAAAAATAAAAAAAGCATTATAAAAAAAAAAAAAAAAAAAAACAAAACTCTAATAAGAAGCTAAAAATGATAATTAATTTAATTAATAATTAAAAGTTTTAATTAAAACAAAATAAGGTTTGAAAAGAAATGACGTTAAAAATAAATAAAAGTTTTAAAACAAAAAGAAAAACAAGATGTGAACAGGGCTACGTTCTAGTACGCTGTGCTAGGTACTTTTACTGTTGTTAAGTATTGAACTTTGTTTGTGGAGTTGTTTATTAGTATTTTAAGGTATGTTAAGTTTGATGTTATACATTATATTCTTACATCAGCGTTATGTTGAATATGTTAGCATTTATTGATGTGAAGTTTTGTGAAATAATCTCATCAAATATTCGTAGGCCTGTATATTATAAAAAAGAACATAGTTTATGCTATGTTTATCCACAAAATGATACTCGAAAATATGACTGGAGAGTTCTACAGTATATGATCATAATAGATCAATACACCCAATAAGATCAAAGGGTTGGAGGGCGAGGTTAGGGGAGGATAGTGATAGGGGTGGTTGATCTACTGAATTTCAGTGATTTTTACGTTTAAAATGATGGAAAAATGGTATGTAAAACACAGATGTTTTACGTTTATAAACATTTTAAAAAGAATAAAAAAATTTTTAAGTAAAAACAAAAAGTTTTTAAAGAAATAAAGTTAAAAAATTAAAAGTTTTAGAAAAAACAACAAACAAAAAACTAAAATGTTTTAAAGAAAATAAATTTACAAATAGCTAAAAGTTTTTTTAGAAACAAAAATTTTAAAGAAATAAGTTAAAAATAGATGAAAAGTCTTTGTAAACCCAAAAGAAAAAAAAAGATCGTGACCAAGCAACGTTCTATATGATATTGCTAGTTAACTTCACTGTTGTTAAGATTTGAACTTTGTTAATGCTTAGGCATGGTTTATTCATATGTTTAAGGGGTGTGTTAGGTTTCATCAGTTGGATCTATAGTTCTTAGTTCAGATGCATGATTAATGTAAGTTTTATTAATTAGATATTAGAAACTATGTTACGGTTAGGCCGATAATATCAGAATTGATCGGTATGTATAGTATGTTAGACAAGGGTGATTGAGGTATACCTTCTTCGGTAATAATAAAGTCCTACCATAGTCCTAATCCTAAAGATAATACATTGGCTATGTAGCATATATGCTTTCCGGACAACAAGTGCCTCCCGCATGAAAATAGAGTTACGTTTTCGAGCGCTGTATGTTAAGTTTTACTTTACTGTTTGCCTAAGTATGGTAACCCACTTTGATAATCGCGTTAGTGATTTTATTCAGGCATAAGGTGTGTTATGCTCGATAAATTGAGTGTAAACTATACAAATTTAGGTCTACGAATCAGGTCTCATGTACATATGTTAAGCTTTATTGATGTGTAAAAAATCTTTGCTGCGTTTAGGCGTATCCTTTCGTGTTCGTCTAGGGATATGATAATTACACAAGATTGTGATGAGTATAAATACTTCTTGTTAAGAATGCTACTAATGTTCGTGCAGAAATTAATAATGATTATGTAGAGATAGATGTTTGTGAAGTAAGTGTGAATAAGTTAACGTTATTGTATTGCAGTGAGTCTATCGTCCAGTTGTAAGTAATTGAACTTGTTAATGGATTGACTGCTATTCCGTGTTATAAGATGTGTTAGGATTGTGAGTGTACATTATATTCGTAGTTCTTATGATCCTATGTTTGCTTTGAATTAATATGAAAAACTTTTTAGCGTTAGACATATCATTCATTTGATCAGTAAAGATAGGCTTAGCAGCAAGGTTGTGGATTTAATTTTTTGTTAAAGTCGTTACCTTGTTAATGTAAAAACATCAGTTGATATGTATAGAAAAAAAGATATGTAAGTAGGTTACGGTTCGCGCTCAATGGTGTTATCAGCATGTACATCATCAAAAGGTAGATTTTGTTTGGGGAGTTCATGTGTTAAGATTTGTTAGAGGGTAGTGAAATAAGATACGTTTATAGATTCAGCATAAGTCTTTGTGGGTGATGCGTATGTGTTGCATTTATAGATGTTGAATAAACTTTGTACGACGTTAGCATACTATTTCAATGGGTCAGTTGATTAATGTGGTGAAGACAAGGAATCAAGGGTTTATCTGGAAGGTTAAAGGAATTTTGTTAAAGAATATATATTACAGATGTTATATGTAAAAAAATTACAAAGTTGATATTGAAATTAGAAAAAGTGTAATGACTAGAAGGTTCCGTTCGTGCTACTCAATGTTTATGTTCTGACTATGGATATATGGTTAAGTTTTATAGTAATGGATATCTTTTAAGTGTATGTTAGTCATAATATAATATAGTTCTAGTGTAATCTAAGTATGATTTAATTAGACAATAAGGTTATGTATAAAAATTTTTGTGGTTAAATATTATGACTTAAGTGCGTGAATGAAAAAGTATTATGCGCAGGATTTGGGATAGGTGAAGTGGGTGGAGGGAATAAAAGAATGTGTGGTATGGTCTGATTTACGGGTGATTTACAGTAGGGAAATTATGTAAAAGACCCAAATTTCTTAAGTTATAAATATGAAGAGTATTCAAAATTTAGTAAAAACAAACTGTTCTAAAGCATATAAAAACAAAAATAAATAAAAAGTTTTGTGGTTTAGGTTATTACAGCGAATATGACTATGAAAATCACTAGATCATAGAGGGAAGGGCGTGAGTGGAGGTGAAGAGGTGAGGAGGGGACGGAGGCTCAATGAGGGCTCCAGAGGCCTACCAGAGGCCTTCAAAGGTCTAAGAGGGTTTGATAGGACGGAAATGAAGGGAAAGTGAAAGTGTTTTAAGTATTAAACTTATCTATGAATAAAAAATGTTGAATTTTGGGTTTTTTTAAAAAAAAAAAATTTAAAAATTTGTTTAAAAAAATTTTAAGTTTTACATTTAATTTCAAAAATTTTTTAAAATTTGTTTTTAAATTTTTGTTTTTAATTTTTTAAAAAATTTTTTCTTAAATTTTTTACTTATTTTTTTAATTTTTTTATTTAAATAAGTATGAATAATACATCATTAGAAATGTATACCAAGTTTTCGTTGTTCTAAGCCAATATTTCAGTTTGTGGGGCTGGTGACCCCCCTTTGGGATGTGTACGGCTATTTAAAACCCATATACGATATGGGTTCCTTATATGAAAGGTATATACCGAGTATTTCATCGTTCTAGTATCCCAACTATTTCAGGTTTGGGGTTCCAGAGACCCCCAATTTAGGATGTGTACGGTTATTTAACCCTATATATAATGAAGGGAGAACCTTATATGGTAGGTGTATACCGAGTTTCATCGTTCTTAGGTCAATATTTCAGATTTGGGGGCCGGTCCCGAATTTGGCCAAATCGGTCATACCCCGGATTACATCTAAGTACAACCTAAAAAAGGCTGTTATTATTCAAGTTTTTCGTTGTTCCTATGTCGAATATTTTCAGATATTTGGGGTTGAGTACCCCGTCTGGGGCACCCCAAGTCATTTTTTACACCCAGGTTCATCTAAGATACATCCTCAAAAGTTGTATACCGAGTTTCATTCATTCATATGTCAATATTTCGAGATTTGATGGGCTGAGGTTCCCTGAGATTGGGGTTCAGAACTCGGTTCATGGTAACCCCGTAGTACAACCTAAAGATACATAGCCTTAAAACACAGGTTGTATTATCAAGTTTCTAGGTTCTTACTACATTCAATATCTTTCAGTATGTGTTTGGTGCGTCCCGTGCCCGTTACCGGCGTTCATTGGGCATTTCCACAGTGTCATTAAATTAACACCCGGGGTCATCTAAGAACATCCTCAGAAGCGTTGTATACGATTTATTATAACCTGAGTTTCTCATGGATACATAATGTCAATATATATTCAGATTTAGGTTGGGGGCTGGGTCAAACCGAAATTTGGTCAAATCGGGTCATTTTTACCCCGTATTAGCCACCTTAAGATACAACCTAACAAAGGTTGTATATCAAGTTTCAGGTTTCTACATCAATATTTAATGTTTGGGGGTGGGATCCCTTCTGGGGATTCCTAGACACCCTGTACGGTCTTATAACCATCATATTCTAACTCTACGACCTCGATTACCCTTATAAGGACACCAACATTGTTGATATACGACTGTTTATTACCTGAACCCATGTTTAGATTATATATCGAACTCAGAAACTGGTTGCGAAGAAGAATCCTTGAAAGAAAAATGAACAAATAATTAATGAATATAATAAAATAATAATTAATAATAAATAATAATAAATAATAATAATAATAATAATAAGTAATCAATAATAATAATAATAATAATAAAATAATAAATGATAATAATAATTACAGGAGGCTAGATGCAAACACTAACTGGGCTATTTCATCGAATTAAACTGAAGCGCAACGCCGCCGGGAGTTCCGGTGGAATACGAGGTAGTCGGGCGAAGTGGATGTGAGTACGGGAAAGATCGAGTCGGGAGAGTGGAGATGCGCGGTGCCGCGGCTAATAAAATGAGAAAGTCGGAGTCGGAGTCGGCAGCACCACACACCTCGAAGATCAGTGAATTTATTCATCCGTGGATTCTTATAATTTTCTTTCGATCTGTGAATTGTGATGGTATAATAGATAATAAATAATAATTAAATAATTACAAAACAAACTAGCACAAACACAGACAACATAGACAAACATTAGGACAAAAAACACCGAGCACAGAAAAACACATAATCGTGTGTTTGTAAGAACCTGTCGGTACTATTCGTAATGCTCCCACTGTATAAGCGCATAGTAGATCAGATTCATCATCCCACATTTGCCGTATTACAAGGGGGGGCGTTAGCGCTGAAGCCTCTACGGGGTGACCTACCCGCTCTATATACATCCTAACAGGAACTTGTAGTATTATTACACGGATTTCGTTTAGCCCATACAATAGATTAGTAATTCTACGAGTTTGGCAGATTCTATAACTCTATTCCTTCATTTCGAAAATGGCGGGCATCACCCAAATTGAGAGGTCTGATTAACTACTCGTAAACAAGAATGTTTACTGGTTAACTGTATGCTTCTCACAACATAAGTTGAATTAAAATCAAATGAACCTTCAACATTTATACCCAGATCACGATCATTCCACGAGAGTTGAAAATGGTTGTTTAGAATAATAAGAGAGCTAGTTGCCGAGTTAGGCCAAATAAGTTTTGTGCAGGTTATCGGAAGCACCTGTGTAAGCACAGTTAGATGGCACTTTTGTTTCTACACCAGATTAAGAGGAAGTAACTTTGCGAGAACTATTTAAATTATTACGGCTTAAATGATCGTTTATTTTGGAAATTTAAGAAATGGTTATCATAGGGAAGAATTTTTGGAAATTTAAGTTGTATGTTCCTTAGAGTATGAGCTGTTGTAAGCTACTCCTGGATATACATTTCAAAAACTAAGACTAAAGTTATTGCTACATTCAAAAGTCAAAAACTTGTTATTATTAAATAAATCATAAAGGTTTAAATATCACTAAGTACTGTAATAAAAGAATTTTATTTAATAACCAAACACTTTATAAAATGCAAGGATTTCAAACTAAACAAGCTAAAACTGCTATTGCCATGCTTTTGACACGTAAGAGAAACTAATATGAGTACAATTATGTGAGGGAATAACGGTTATATAGTATGAATTCTGTGAGTCTAATGATATTATATGTTATTAATGATATAGAGAATAAATAGACCTTTATTATATAGTTGAGGAAATGGTATAGTGTGGCTTAGTAGAGAATCTCAATAAAAATTTGGTGGAAGATATTATAAAGGTGTAATATAAGTGTTGTATACGGATAGTGCTATGTACTAATATAGTAGCAATTATATATATTATATATAGTATATATATTTATTATATATAATATATTATTCTTATAATATATTAAATTTGATGTTGACGATGTGTGGCGTGCTTACGTGGTCTTGCAGGTAACCCTGTATCTTGTAGAGTTGTCCGAAACAAATCTTATGGTATGGAAAATTAAGAGGTTATATATTAATGTATAAGAATTATCTATTAAATAGGTTATCTTAATAATTATATAGTTAGTTCTCATAATTGGCCTAATTTACCTATATAAGTGGTAACGTGTTAGGGTTCGTTAAGAAGTACCGTTATGTGTGTAATAAAAGTAATAAAGTTATTAGTTATATATATATATATAATATATATTAATATATATAGAGAGAGAGAGAGATGAGAGAGAGAAAGGAGATGGGAAGAAGACGGCAGAGAGGAGGGAAGAGGAGAGGTGGTGGTTCGAAAATTGCGTTTGTTGTCAAAAATTTATTCGTAACAAGGTTATCAAACATGAAGAAGTTTTGAAAAACGAAATAATTTTTGGCGTACCGTGAGTAATTTGTTCCGTATTTTTTCGCTCGTACAGCAAGGTTTGACGCTTGGCTGTGTCCAATGGTCAATATATATATTTATTTGTATGAAATTATGAAGATCTATGTACGCCCATAGCTTAAAATTTTACTCTTAATTATAAGGAAGCAGAAAAGCAGTGGAAGGAAAAATTTGCGCCACAATATAAAAATAATATGGTTGTTATAGAGTTGATGTGGTAGGTGAAACTGAAAGATAGCTGCGTTTTTCTTTAAATTTATTTTATAGAATCAGTTTCTTTTTTTGTCGAGCTTATCAGTGAATAATAAGATTGTTGATTATTAGTTTACTGTGTAAAGCTTTGGACCAATTTTAGAAGAATGGTATAAATATAGTAAAAATAGAGACTCGAAATAATTATGTATGGTGACGAGGTGAGGATGGCGGTGAGCGGCAATACCCCTGACTACCACTGAGGTATACTTCCCCTGCTCTGCACTTACTGGGTTGAGTTGACCAAATTTATTGTTATTAATGTTATAAAGTGCTTTGTATGAGTAATAATAGTAGTGGGATAGGTTCAGTGTAAAGGAATGCGTGGGAGGACAAGGAAGTGGTGCGGGTGAGAGGGCGAAAGAGAAAAGAATGGGTTGTATATATAGCTTGATTTGCACGTTACGGAGCAACCCCTAATGTCGACTAAAAGCAAGGGTGTGTAATACTTAAAAGCTGAACTGGACTGATACTTTAGGTTAGTCCTGAATTTCTTACGTAGTAAATATCAGGTCTTTGAGTGTGATTTTAAGAGAGTGGATTAAGTGAAAGATTATATTGGGATATTTGGACCTTATATTCTGGTCCAAGAGAAATGTTTATAACTACGTTAGCCACTGAAACTGAGAGTGTTTGACCAAGATCCTAGTGGTATCTCTGTGGTAGTGGACTACAAGCTTGACTAGAGTGAACGCGGGTCTTTGTCTTGCCTTTAATTAAAATTGCACGAACAATTCATAGTTTACATAAATTGGTTAGAATGTCGATGTCTAAACCCAAGATGGGCGGTCTAAAACCCCGCTTAGGTCCTCTATTGCCTGTTAATTGAAAAAAAGAGATGCTACAGAAATTCCCACAAATCTAAGAGAGTATGAATAGAAAGAATATACCTTTGTGTAGACTGAGAAGATTAATTATGTGATATCGTGGTGCAATTAATTTATTAAACTCAAAGAGAGAGGAATGCCCACAGTTAATTTCAGTCTGTTAACACCTGTAAGAAGAACTTACTGTTTTTCTATCAAATAAAGTCTGATCTTTATACAATATAAGCTATGTGCTATGAACATATACTTACATAATCTATCATATTGCTATCTATCTATCTACGGTTATGTCGCTCATCTATCTATCATAATGGTCACTGGTATATAATATATAGATATATATAATATATATATATATATGGTCTAAATATATATTTGATGGGTTTTACTAAGAGTGGTGCGTATTGTAGCCTCACCGTACCCTATAAAGTTGACCTATACGATATATAAGTACTATTAGTGCGTTATAATGTAAATATATGAAATAGTAGGCAAACAGCGCCGGTGATTCCTTAAAATCAGGGAGAACGCCATATGTATATATATTATTATATAATTAAGAGATAAATATGATAGGAATAGAGATAGAATATTACTGGATGGTAAGAATATTAGATAGTATTATAGATATATATAGAATGGCATAGTATGTATAGAGAGAGAAGTTATGATAAGTCATATTATAATAATAAATACTATATATTGAATTATAATTATTATATTATAGATATTATTAAAATATATTTATATATAGATAATAATATATAATATATATATATATAATATATATCTAATATATATAAACAGGGGTGAGACAAATTTTAATAAAATTTAAGTGATATATCGGTTAATAATGAGTTGATGTGTTCCATATGCTTATGTTTCTGGCAGGGAATTATTTTTACCTAACGTGTTCTGTGAAAGTAATGCTTAGTGACTTTCAATTGATTGGTGTATTTCGTATATAATTAAAAAGAAAGAAAATAAATCCTTTTAATTTTCTCTTAGGGCAACCGGTTGTTATGGGAGTTACGGGGATAATCTAGGAGGATGTTAAGCCGGAAAGCCGCCCCCGCGACCCGTCGAGTCGTAAGTCTAGTGCGGCGAGGTAAAATTTGGGCGAACCGTGGATGATCACCAACGCACAACTACATGGGTATGTCGTTAATTAAAAAAAAGTCGGAATTTTGGCGATTAATATTGCCGGGTACTACGTAGTAAATTCATGCTCTAATCACAATCTGTTCGAACACGAGTCACAATGGGTTTAGCCTGAAATAAATTGGGGCCTACAAGCTTGCTGCATAATCTTATTAAGGTTCTTGAGTTATGTTAAGGCTGCAAAAAAGAAGTAATATAAGACCTATTTGTCTTAGTGTTCTTTATTAATCGTTGAATATTAATTAACATGATTGAAAGATTTGAAATGGTACACCAGAATTACATAGGTAAACAAGAGATAAGGTCTATTCAGTTTCATAATTTTGAAAGGATCGTTAAAATGGCAGATTTCCCTAGATTTTTAAATTACCAACTTTGAAAGTTTTAAATTTTGTTATATGTGATAGCCCCTTATACTGGTTTATTGATAAAGTTACCCTTATAATATATAGAGTATATAGTAATAACAAAATACTATCAATTTTGATGTTTTAGTAAAATTAAGTATATTCTAAATTTAAGTTTGATACTGAGTAATAGTTAATAACATAGTATATATATATATATATATTATTAACTCACTCCATATTTAAATAATATTATGATATATTATATACTCATATATATATGAAATAATTACTTACCCGTAGTGAACAAAAAATGAGTGATATTATAGTAGCTCTAATGAAGTTCAAAGAATATTCCTCTGAAAGAGGCAAAAACAAAATTAAATATTATCCCATTCTCACGTAGGGCCAATGATATAAACCCCATAGTATGGAAAAAACTGATCGAGAAGAACAAAAAGATGGGCTCCCGACAGAACTATTAATAGCTTATAAGGAAAATTAAATAAAATTGTTATCTTTAATCGGGAGACCATTAAGGTATCCATTAAAGATTAATTACCATATAATAAAATTAATAAACACACGCTTTTGAAGATGAATTGTAACCACTAGAGGTATAATAATATGTTGTGAAATATTCTGTGTGGAATCCGACAATGAATCCATTTATATGAGAAAAGAAAACGAAAGGAGACAATACTCTCGCACGAGGAAAAAACGTACAAAGTGCCAAAAAGTGTTGATTTTTTTTTAAATAACTGAAAGACAAATTGATTCTCTCGTGGAATGGTAAACGACTGCATGGACAGAGCTCGGACTAGCTAATTCTAACGGTCCTATCCGGTGGACGTACGGGGGGACTTCGTCCCCCCTCTCTGTCCCTAAAAAAGGATAATAAAAAAGAAAAATTACATTTTCTCCAGAGCATATTTTATTTTATAGTAATAAAAAATTATAAACATGATACCATATTGGGATCCATACATCCCCAATAATGATTCTCGTGCGTACTACTGGCAGAAATGAATGAGCTTAATGAAAGCTTGAATATACAGCTGCCAGACCAATAAATAAGCGGTTATACTTTACAATTATGTAATTAATGTGTTATTTATTAAAAAATAATAATATAAATAGATAATAAAAATATAACCCATTTATCCGTGTTGCATCTATATGATTAATTGTCTTGCCAATAATTCGAGACCAGGTTATTTTCTCTTTCCTGTCAGCTGTTATAGTTACTCTTGAGTTACATTGCTTGATGACGTTTATTTTGATGAAGCGCCGCTGCCATAGAACTCTAAAAATGCGCGATTCTGCAAAATATATCTAATCCCAATGTTCTAGCTACTCGTTATATGATGTATTAGTAATTGTTCTAACGAAGGCCATACTCAATAATTAAAAGTAATCACAAAAAGGTATAATAAATACTAAGGACCCCCTTTCAATACTCTTAGCTCACCGTTATGCCTAATCTTAGTATATACGATTTTATATTACCTCCAGTGATACTAACCATGTATGATATTATTATCCATCTTATAGAAGTTTAATGAGTTATTTATTGATCATAAGTCACTCACCGTTAAAGTTTGAGATCTATTCGATATGCGAATATAGTTGAAGGTAGTATAAAAATAATTAGTTTATATACTAGTGATAACATACAGCACCGAGGATATTCGTATTCCTATAATAGTATGATATATTTAAAATATAACAATATAAGAATTTACTTAGATGAGAGTAAAAGTATCAGCTATGTTATAATATTAGTATTTTAAAGGAGATATTCAATACTTTCAGTAACTTTATTTGGTAACAGAAATAACCTCAAATAAGATATTAAAGAAATATTATTGCTAACGATATAAACAAGCGAGAATGCTTGAGTCCTCTCAGTTAGATTTTAACTTATTGATAATGTACTCACACCTCGGTATATTATTATATATATATATAAAAGAGGAATTTAAATATATACTATATATTTTTTTAAATTATATTTTATTTCTACTATATTTAAATGTACTTTTATTAGATGAAAACTATTTAGTGATATATACATTTTTACAATCATATTCAATATTCAGCAAATTTCTATATATATCTCGTTATAGTTTATATAAAGGTATGGAGAATACTCGTTAAATTTCTATATACTGTATTTATATTATTACGCATTGTGTAATTCTCGGCGAGAGAGGAAACGATATCAGCTGGTAACATTCAATGTCACTTTTAAATGTAGAAACCCAGAAACTACGTCTTGAAATAATTTATCAATTTTTACATCCTTTCATACGGTGCCATCCACAACCAGAAAAGACGATTAGATTGTACCAATATATGTAAGAACAAAATAAAATTACAACCCAAAGTTTTTGGAGGGATTAGGTACCTAAATAAATAAACACCTGATACGAAACTAACTTAGCGAAATTAGGATGAAGGCACACACACATTATCTAAACATCTTCAAGATAAATATAAATATTTCACTAATTACTTCCAATGTCAAATGATTCATAAAGCTATCATTATATATTACTGTAATTATCCTGTCTACTTTTTCTTTTATATTATTAGTCTAAATTATCAATTCATAGTTCTCTTATTTATTAATTATTTAGGTATATTGATAATGTGTTTTTTGTTTAGTTTGCAATATAATATAACTGTATCGATATAATAATTTATAGTTAATCTTATATTTTCCTATCTTCAATAATATTATCTCTGAACATTTTTAAAATTAGTTTCTAAAACACTCAATAGACATTATTGGCACATAGTACGACGGTGTGTCACCTGCTCGCCATGCTGAGTCAATAAAATCTGACTACAAATGAAGCTGCAAGCACAGGTTTGCTAGGGGTTCCAATATACGCCCCCCGACACACTAACAAATCAACCCACACACACCCGTATACACACACACACACACTTTTCCTTTCAAGAGAAAAATATTTAACTGAGAGTATTCTTATAAGGTGAGAAAAGGTTGGTCTTAAGTTCTTGCAAATTTCATTATAGTAAAAATTTAATAAATTTTATTTAAAGAGTAATAAGTATAGAGTATAGGGTTGAGATATATACTATAAAATATTAATAAGTAGTTTATATCCTGTATATTCTTTATAGGATATTTATGGTAATTTTAAGTATTCAATTAAATTATTAATGATATATGAAATTATTAAATAGGGTAATAGTACCTGTTATATTCCTCTATATATATCCATTAATATTATAAATATTATGTAAATAAGATTAAATATAAGGATGTAATATGTATAGAGGTAAGGTAATATATTGACTATGATATTGTTAAATGTGTGAGTCTATATAGTGATATAAAATAATACTATATACATATATATATATATATATATAGTAGTATATATATGTATATTTATGATATATATATATATTATAGAATAAGATACTTAAGAATAGTAAATATATAGTTTTATGTTATATTATATCTTAAAAAATAATAAATAATAAATATAAAAAATATAATATATAATACATCTCTATACATATGTGATAGTTAATATGAGAGAAGAACCAATGATTACCATAGTATTGAAGAGCATACAAGTTTATTAGACCTGTATCCCGGTTTATATTATAATTACCTGGTGGAAACCGCAATCCCCATCAGCCACTATAAAAGTTAAAAACGATAGGATGAAATTTTATTAAATATTAGAATATCCTTGTAACGGTGGAACTTATGGTAAATTTATTCTTAATACAAACCATCTTTTTAGTAACAACTAAGTATATTAAATTTAAATCCTCATGCTAATTTACCAAAAAAACCCTATCACGGCAACTCTTAAAGACTTAAAACCCTTTGTACTTTAATATTTATCTCTACAAAGATAATTTAATAATTGCCACCAGCCACTTAATTGATTACGTGTATTGATATAATATCTAATTAATATCATTATAACCTTATTAACTACTAATACTCTAATGCTCTATAACTAATACTTTTCTAAACCTTATTTTCATTCCAAAAATAAAGATTAAATATTATTAATAACTTCTTAGGTTATGAACTTTGTTATCCTAGTTGTTCTATCTCGATACCATATGTACAATGATTTCACAAGCTCATTAATTACCAGTAGCGTACTCAGTATAACTACGCTTACCGAGTCGCAAATTTGGCATGTATGTTAGCTATATTGAGTACTGAAACATATATAATGCACTTATAACATAATTAGTATATCTCTAGCCTCCATCAGGTTAAGTATTTACATAATACATAGTTTGCGCTAATATCCATCTCGACATCTACCAATATAAATATTTAATTATGTGTCAATAGACATTTAATTTTTATATTAATAGAGAATAATAATTTAATATAATATACTGATTCCTAATCCTACATTAGTAGGAAATACTCAGACGGTTATTTAATAAAAACATAATATTGAGTAACCGACGGCGATAACTGACTGAGTTTAAATGTAAAATTATTCCAGTCTTACGGCCTTTATACCAGCATTATGCGAAATCTAATGATTTCAATTGACATTGCCCAAATTGGCGTAGGTACAAAGGTCACGTGGAATTGTATAAAAACACTAATGTGTTAACCAGAACCCTTCTATCACTTCTCTCCCTCGACCTCTTTCATTTAGTGTGTATCTGGGGAAATGGCACCAATGCACCTTTACCTGACGCCATGAGATTATGATGCAAAAAGTGAAATATGGATTACAAGTCTTAATTATGCAGGGTAAAAAACAAGTTTAAGCAGGCATCAACCGCGTTTAAGAAGAGACCCAATAATTAGATCTCCCGGTACCAGAGGAATTGAAGAATATTAAACAATAGAGAGCCAGGCGTTTTGCGAGATATGATGTGACCCAAAAGGCTCCAATTATAATAAGCAAGGTGAACCATTGAGGATTGAGGATGTCCAATCTAGGGAGCAATATACTTTTTACTTTAACATAATTCATAATTTTATCTGTGTGCCCAGGCATCTGACCAAAAGGATAGTGCTGAAAGTTCAACATTACTAGAGTATAATAAATAAAAGTAATAAGATTAGTTTTAAGTATTTTTAGTAAAGTATTAAATTAAACAATCAGAACTCATCTATTGCAGAAAAAAATAAATGAAGGTGTACTGCCTTATACAAAAATTTCAGAACCTAGTCATATTATTAAATATATATAATATATTAATAATATATATTATATAATATAATAATATTAATTATAATATATTTATATATATAATATATATATATATATTAATATATATATATATATAATAATATATATATATATTATAATAATTATATAATATATTATTATAATATATATAATTATAACCGTAGTATCTGCCTCTACCAGTATATAGGTGAAACTTATATTGTAGATATTATAGTTGCTCGAGCTCACCCGAGGTGGAAGGCACGCAGCCATATTCAAGCGCGCGGAGGTAATTTACACGTCTCAGAAGCTCACGCGATACCCTTCGAGAGCAGAGAGTTACACCATAATCCACAGCACAGGAGCGCAAGCTTTTTGAAGTGAGGAGATTAAATTCAGCGGAACAGAAGATGGAAGAGAATTCCACGAACAGATGTGGCAGGAAAGGAGAACCACGAAGTCCACTGGACGTTAGCTGGAGGCTACAAATGTCCATCTCCACACAAACACTCAGTGCGGCCGCACACACACACTCGACACCACGCGGATATAAGTGATTATATTTTATATTCCATTAGTTGAGCAAAGCCACTCACTCACTATATATACCTCAATATGTACTCTAATATTAACGTCTGGGTAGGTGAGACTCTCCGAAGTCAGATAGTTATTAAATAAGATGTTTTTATATAATGAAAAGGAAATAATGCATGGGCTTAGTTAGACTCAAACTAATATAAGGAGTATTTAAATTATTTGGCTTATAATTAGTATTAGGCAATTTGAATTAATTTATTATATATAAATGTACCTCTAGTATAACGTTAATATAGTTTTATGGAAGTTGCAATATATATATTATTAGGGATGTACCGATAGGTTAAGAATATTTTAAAAACTACTTAAATTAGAATTCTAAATAAGGGGTTATTCTATGAGGGATAGTATATGAGGAGAACTAATATGAGTTGAGAGAAGGGAGAGAGAGAGGAGTATGGATATATGATTAAGATAGTGATGACGAGAAAGGTAACAATACGAAATTTAGACATGGATACAAGGACATAACGCGAATATACCTCAGGTTTCATTTTTATTATTCTTCACTAGCTGATTGGAGCGTGGATTATCCCCATATTAAGTAGTTCATCATCAGGCATTCTAAAGATCGAAATTACCAAAACGGAGGTAAAATTAACTTATTATTATATCCTATTAGCCCCGAAGATGT
>JABUQX010127382.1:0-13411 GCA_015478945.1 Trachelipus rathkii | reverse complement strand
GAGGATAGTAGAATACAGTCGGAGAAGATGTACGTTTTGAGAGCGATGATGGAAAAGACTAGAAGAGACAGACAGAGAAACGAAAGAATAAGGGAGGAGGTTGGAGTGAAGGCTATATTGAATAAGATGGATGCAGCTAGATGTAGGTGGTGGGGGACACCTGGAGAGGATGCAAGAGGGGAGAGTAGCCAAAAAGAGATGGGAATGGAGACCGGAGGAAACGAGAACCAAGAGGAAGACCTACGAAGAGATGGGAAAGCCTCGGTGGAGGACTCATTGAGAAGACATGGATTGCCGTCGATGCAGGAGCTGAGGGAAGATGAAGTTTTGGAAAAGAGTTACAGGAAGATTCAGAAGAGTGCTGGCCAAGCTGACAGGGATCTTTTACCCTCATGACGATTTTAATTTGTAAATTATAATATAAATATATATATATATATATATATATATATATAATATATATATTATACTATATTATATATTATATATATATATATATATATATAAAATACTATATATATACTACTAGCTATATATATATATTATATATATATATAGATATATACTATACTATATATATATTAATATATATATATGTATACGGAGAGTGCGGTTGTCGCTTCGCAATTTTATTTTCTTTTTTGAGTGATTTATATTATTAGTAAATTTTAAATTATTTTCATTTTTTATGGTTTTGTAGAAATATCAGGTAATCCTGAAAGTTGGAAAAACCAGGTAATCCTGAAAGTTGGAAAAAAAAAATCATCATTTATGGTATCTCTATATGTTGCATAACTGGTTGAAAAGGGTACGCTGTGCACAGGGGGTCCTGAGTAACTTGTATGTAATTTTCTTTTTAGTTCTTTGTTGAAGTAGTTCTTTGAGTTGTTTCTTAGTATATTATAGATGCCCAGTGCAATAACCTTTTGAAAAACACTCAAAAACACTCTTGTGGATCGTCGAATATTATTAAAATAATAAGAATAAATAATAATAGTGTGTGAAAAGTGCCACTAGTAAAGTGCCACTATTATAGAGACAAAAAAAACAAAAAACAATCTTTCTTGTGAAGTGTCATAGGAGTGATTTTCTTATTTATTGAAGGTTAGTAGTGAAAAGATGCCTGGAAAATAATAAATATTAATATAGTGATAATTATAAATTGTAATGTTCACTTACCTATTGCAGTGGATCACCAAGTGAAGTCATTAGATTTGAAGATTTATGAAGAATGGTCATCGAATAGAAGAAACCCCCCTCCAAATTTGATACTAGTTAATGGTCGGGGTAAGTCTAAAAAGAAATAGAAAATAAAATAAATTAAATAAAATTAATTATTATAAAATTGATATTAAATAATTATATGTCATAAACATTATATGTTATGAAATTAATCAAAAAGTGAAGAGTAATGAATACTTACTGAAATTCTCTCTTCAAGGTTTCTATGTCTAGGTTGGATTGCAAGAGTTTTCTATTTCTGGGTTGGATCTCAGAAGTTTCTATTTCTAGTCCAAGTTCTGATGTTGGATTTGGACTCGTCGTCAAAGTTTCTATTTGGAGTTTCTTTTTATGATCTTCATTTTGGAATTTCTTTTATATGGTATAATTGAAATCTTCGTTTTGAAGTCTTCTTCAAGATTCAAAGTCCTGACCTTTTCTTCGAGTGTAATATTAGTCTAACTTCATCTTGAACTTAACGCTTTTTTGTAAGAACACTCAATAATTTTAGTCTTATGAAAGTTACAACTGTGATACAACTGTGAAGTGAAATACTCAATACTTAAAGAATAATCTAACATACGTGATTTTATAACAATATTGGAACCTATGAAAAGTGCTGAAAGAAATATACATAGGTTGATGGATAATAACATTGTCATAGAAAACTGAAGGTTAAAATTGTATATAAATATATTTATTTTTGTACTGTTGATATTAAAACAACCTTATGGTTTAATCTTTAAACTTAATTTGTAGTTGTATTTTGATTTGTAATAGTATTTATTTTCGAAAGCTATATATGCTTCATTTTCTATATTTTGAAAGCTTAATTGCTTATTTACCTATAATTTATATAATTGATGTTATCTTGTTACTTTATCTTTGTATTCACAACCATATGGTTAAATATTTCATTTATATAAATATTTACTATATCATAATTGTACCTTGTTAATGACAACCATTCGGTTCATTAATTTATATTGTTGCTATTATAGTTTATTTATTTACAACCATCGGGTTAAAACTCTTTATTTCTTTGTATATTAATATTTACCATATTGATAACCTTATGGTTAAAGATTTATAATATTCTTTCATATTATATTACAACCCTCTGGGTTTACTTAGTTTACTTAAATTGAATAAGACTTATCATTTTTTTATATAACCGAATGATTCTTAGAATATATTGATACAGCATTTTGCTTTTACCGTTTATTAATTTCTTTTGTCATAGATATTATTTAACACCGTTATGGTCCTCAAGAAATGAATGATTTATAATTGTAGTACATTACATACGAGTATAAACTCAATTAAATAACCTTGCCATTATTATATTAATCTATTAATAATATACTATTATATTATTAAACACCAAATTGGTATACTATTCATTTTTACATTGAATAAACACGTTTTAGTACCGAGTTTCTATATTCCCCATTATTTTGCTTTGCTTTGCTTTGTTTTTCTTTTATCCCTTATTTTAGGTTGGTTGTAAAACGCAGAGAAACGTGAACCTATTGACACTCCCCCTTTAGATACGTGCTGGAGATGAATGAAATACATCAAGTCTGAATGGATATCAACTCTCGTTAGAATAACTTTGTATATCCCCCAGAAACCTTGAACGGCAAGAAGCCAGAAGGATCGTCATATATTCGTCTTCTTCTTCCGTGGACCGATTAAGGTGTGATATTTTATCATTTTCTCATACATTAACTTTATTGACTTTAGTATTATTAGAACATTACCATAATATAGGAGAGTGGAATCTTTGGTTGAGGGTGTCCTCGTAGTTGTCATTAAAAACGTAGCAGGTACCTTTCCGCTCTCCTTAACATAAATAGATTAAATTTATTTGGCGCCCGAACAGGGACTTGATTGTCTTTTGTTCTCGCCGGCGCGCAAGAGTAGTTATTGGTTCACCTATAATCACAGATATTCTTAACCCATTGACCATATTTTAGAATTTAAAATGGCAGAAATTCCAGATCCAGATAACTCTGGACAACAATCATTAGAATCATTAGAAACATTTCTTCTCTCTCTCTCCAAAAATTCTCTTACTTCTTTTGGCAATGTACCACTAAGTGGCACTTGATATAAAAAGGACTATTCCTAACCTTGATGGTAAATTAATGCCCATATCCACTTTGTCGAAATTAAAAACAAAACTCCAGAAAGAGAAAATCTTAGTGAGTGATAGATTGGCTCGACAAGGTCAACAATACAGTAACGTTGACAGAAAGACTCACCGAGATGACCCGAAACCCTTAGTTAGTGGGAATTCCCTTAGAGATAAAGGAGAAGCCAACTCATTGGCACGTTGTGTAGATATTTATGAACAATGCAAAAATTTATTTAGATCCTCACAGCCTACGAATTATGATAAGGAAATAGTTGAAAAAAGGTTGGTTTCCCCCAGTCGAAATCTCAACTTTAATCATACACCTTTTGATACTTTACAAAGTACTTCTTCATTATATAAACAAGATAAAATCTCCTTAAACAAACCAGTGTTCAAACATAGAATACCAGATAAACACAAGAAACCTTTGATTGTTTACAACAGTAACTTGGCCCCTGGTATTAATAGATATATATCTCCTAATAGAGAACAAGTACATAGTGCATATACTACCGTAGCACAACAACAGAATAGACGGTTTACCCCAGTGTGGTCACCACCTTGTTCTGTCATACCACTCCAGAATCCAAAAGTTGGACGAGGCCCTGCCCCTCATAATTATAATAATAATCTGTATCCCATTGACCCTCAAATGCAGTATCATTTAGAATTGTTAGAAGGAGCTATTAGTCTCTTAAATCAACTGGTAACAAGCTTACAGAATGTACAGAACAATCATCCAGTATATCCTATTTATAATAAACCCCATATTGAGAATACTCAATTTCCCCGTGTATACCAGAGTAGCCCTCCTAAGGATTCCTATAATGGTTATTCCTATGGAAAAAATTCTTATAATCCACCGCCTCTGAGTGTATCAACTTGCATGAATGTCCCCCGTGTACATGTTGATCGAAAGAAACTAGTATGTTATTATTGTAATAAGGTGGGCCATAGAATAAATCAATGCTACAAATACCTTGGTATTTGTAGTTATTGTAAGAAAGGAGGTCATAAGATAGTTGAATGTAAAGCTCGTAAGACCCCATTGTTGTTGCCTCAAAATAGTCGTAGTCATAGGATAGTTTGTCTTCTTTGTAATAAATCACATCCTGGAATCAGTTGTTTGAATAGGATTTCCCCGAAACCAATTGAGACAAATAATAGAGAGGATTCAATTCTTCAAGTTTCTCCCATAACATCCTTTGCTAAAAATATAATGTCAGAAACTGACACTCATAAATTCTCTTTGAAGGAAAATGAACTTCCTTCCCAAAATGATACCCCATCATTACCCCCTCGTAGGTATGTAGAATCTTGTGAATGTTGCCATTTATCCCATTTGGATGGAAAGTGCATGGGTGCTGTAGTTGAAAGTTCTTCCCAACCGGAATCATCGGTAGACTGTCCCTCTCCATCTATAGCAGTGCAAAACCCGGTGGAGAAAACCATCGTGTCAAATTCCGCTGTTCCCTTAGTTCAGAATAAAAATGAAGTTATTAGTAAAAAGGATATAAGTATGAATGAATGGTCTTGTCGGCCGAAAAAGTTGATTAATTCTCATTCTCCAGCTAAAGAATTGAAAAAGCAAGTGGAGAAAAACCTAGCTTCAAAGTCAGCATCGCCTGTAGCTCAAAGTATCAATGAATCAATTTGTAGTAATGATATTCATTCTTCTCATTCTTCTTCGGAAGATATCCTTGCGTTGAGTAACCTTTTTTGTCATACTTCCCCTTTACAGACCCCCGAAAGTAAAATACTTCCAAGTAAACTTCCTTTGAGTAAAGATTCTTTATTAAGTAACTCTTCGTTAAATACTTCTGTACAAACCCCGGAAAGTAAAAATCGTGTTATAAAAACCCCTTTGCCCTCTTTGTCAACAATTGAAAGTCAAATTCCTTTGAAAAATAATCCTTGGTCAAATATAGAACGTAAACTACTTACAAACCCAGTTCCAGTTTCAGTTCCAGCATTAAAAACTAAAGTACGCACCGTACAAGTAAATTTCTATAAAAGAACTAACTCATTTACAATTCCCGTCGCTATTAGACCTGATAGTCAAAATTATTATGGTTGCTATGTCGACAGTGGAGCCGGTGTTAGTTTGATTAGTAGTGAGTTTGTTTCCACACATTTAAAAGATTTAGAATTGGGGTCAACCGTTGCCCTTGGAATCAGAGAAATTAGCGGATTTCACCGAAATCATACTGTCCCTGTCTACCATTATGTAGAAACGAAATTGTTCTTTCCCGAAACTAATTTCATCACAAAACCAATAGTTTTTGTGGTGATTCCTTCTGAATATCTACCTGAATTAATAGTGTTAGGAGCTGTTGCCCTGAAAGAAAATGATTTGTTACCTGATTTAACTACTATGGAGTTAGTACGTCTAGTGGACGACTCTAGGATAGAAGTTGTATCGATGGATCCATTAGATTTATCCTCCCCGTCTTTTCGATATCAAGATATTATTTCCTTGTTGAAAAGAATTTTGATATATTTAGAAGGCATTCATTATAATTATTTGATTCCCACTTCTATAGTCCCGTAGAAAATTAGTAATATTTTATATATACAGCAATATGCTACTTCGAAAGTAAAGTACAGCTATATAGCTAATTGATGGATTTTTGTATATATCTGTATATTTGTGTAAATAAAAGATTGTTAACACTCACCCAACAAAGTTAAAATGGGTGGAGGCAAGATTTAGCGGCGAAGAATGTAACGGGAGTCCGTTGTCGCTTCGCAATTTTATTTTCTTTGTTGTGTGATTTATATTATTAGTAAAGTGTAAATTTATTTTTCATTTTTTATGGTTTTGTAGAAATATCAGGTAATCCTGAAAGTTGGAAAAACCAGGTAATCCTGAAAGTTGGAAAAAAAAATCATCATTTATGGTATCTCTATATGTTTTATTTATTGTTTATATATTATTCATATTTGTAAATTAGACAGATATTACTTACCTTTAATTTTCTTTTTTAGTTCTTTGATTGACATAGTTCTTTGAGTTGTTTCTTAGTATATTATAGATGCCCAGTGCAATAACCTTTTGAAAAACACTCAAAAACACTCTTGTGGATCGTCGAATATTATTAAAATAATAAGAATAAATAATAATAGTGTGTGAAAAGTGCCACTAGTAAAGTGCCACTATTATAGAGACAAAAAAAAACAAAAAAACAATCTTTCTTGTGAAGTGTCATAGGAGTGATTTTCTTATTTATTGAAGGTTAGTAGTGAAAAGATGCCTGGAAAATAATAAATATTAATATAGTGATAATTATAAATTGTAATGTTCACTTACCTATTGCAGTGGATCACCAAGTGAAGTCATTAGATTTGAAGATTTATGAAGAATGGTCATCGAATAGAAGAAACCCCCCTCCAAATTTGATACTAGTTAATGGTCGGGGTAAGTCTAAAAAGAAATAGAAAATAAAATAAATTAAATAAAATTAATTATTATAAAATTGATATTAAATAATTATATGTCATAAACATTATATGTTATGAAATTAATCAAAAAGTGAAGAGTAATGAATACTTACTGAAATTCTCTCTTCAAGGTTTCTATGTCTAGGTTGGATTGCAAGAGTTTTCTATTTCTGGGTTGGATCTCAGAAGTTTCTATTTCTAGTCCAAGTTCTGATGTTGGATTTGGACTCGTCGTCAAAGTTTCTATTTGGAGTTTCTTTTATGATCTTCATTTTGGAATTTCTTTTATATGGTATAATTGAAATCTTCGTTTTGAAGTCTTCTTCAAGATTCAAAGTCCTGACCTTTTCTTCGAGTGTAATATTAGTCTAACTTCATCTTGAACTTAACGCTTTTTGTAAGAACACTCAATAATTTTAGTCTTATGAAAGTTACAACTGTGATACAACTGTGAAGTGAAATACTCAATACTTAAAGAATAATCTAACATACGTGATTTTATAACAATATTGGAACCTATGAAAAGTGCTGAAAGAAATATATATGTTGATGGATAATAACATTGTCATAGAAAACCTGAAGGTTAAAATTGTATATAAATATATTTATTTTGTACTGTTGATATTAAAACAACCTTATGGTTTAATCTTTAAACTTAATTTGTAGTTGTATTTTGATTTGTAATAGTATTTATTTTCGAAAGCTATATTGCTTCATTTTCTATATTTTGAAAGCTTAATTGCTTATTTACCTATAATTTATATAATTGATGTTATCTTGTTACTTTATCTTTGTATTCACAACCATATGGTTAAATATTTCATTTATATAAATATTTACTATATCATAATTGTACCTTGTTAATGACAACCATTCGGTTCATTAATTTATATTGTTGCTATTATAGTTTATTTATTTACAACCATCGGGTTAAAACTCTTTATTTCTTTGTATATTAATATTTACAATATTGATAACCTTATGTTTAAAGATTTATAATATTCTTTTATATTATATTACAACCCTTTGGGTTTACTTAGTTTACTTAAATTGAATAAGACTTATCATTTTTTTATATAACCGAATGATTCTTAGAATATATTGATACAGCATTTTGCTTTTACCGTTTATTAATTTCTTTTGTCATAGATATTATTTAACACCGTTATGGTCCTCAAGAAATGAATGATTTATAATTGTAGTACATTACATACGAGTATAAACTCAATTAAATAACCTTGCCATTATTATATTAATCTATTAATAATATACTATTATATTATTAAACACCAAATTGGTATACTATTCATTTTTACATTGAATAAACACGTTTTAGTACCGAGTTTCTATATTCCCCATTATTTTGCTTTGCTTTGCTTTGTTTTTCTTTTATCCCTTATTTTAGGTTGGTTGTAAAACGCAGAGAAACGTGAACCTATTGACACTCCCCCTTTAGATACGTGCTGGAGATGAATGAAATACATCAAGTCTGAATGGATATCAACTCCCGTTAGAATAACTTTGTATATCCCCCAGAAACCTTGAACGGCAAGAAGCCAGAAGGATCGTCATATATTCGTCTTCTTCTTCCGTGGACCGATTAAGGTGTGATATTTTATCATTTTTTCATACATTAACTTTATTGACTTTAGTATTATTAGAACATTACCATAATATAGGAGAGTGGAATCTTTGGTTGAGGGTGTCCTCGTAGTTGTCATTAAAGACGTAGCAGGTACCTTCCCGCTCTTTTTAACATATATATATATATATATATATATATATATATATATATATATATATATATATATATATATATATATATATATATATATATATATATCTTTCTGCTATACTCTAAATCTTTTCCTTTTTTAATTCACCACCGCTCACGGGCGAGAAGCCCTATTCAAGGAGGGGTGTTAAACTCAACAAAATTTCAACTAACTAAATTACGCAAATGAGCACAGACGCGGGCTTTAAAGTGAGGGAGATTAAATTGGTAGGAAACACAGAAGATGGAAGGAATTCCACAGAACAGAGGGGGCGGGAAAGAGGAAGCACCGCAGCAGCTAGTCTGGAGTTGCTAATATCAGCTTACAAAACTCATGTGCCGACACAGCACCCCTTGTGTTGCATGAGGGCGTCTTAAAGGTGGTGGCACGCGAGTGGAAAGTTCCCTCGAGCACTTGCCGCTACGGTACTATAGAAAAGAGATAAAGTACCAACATCGCGCCTTAAAGATAGAGGGTCAAGTGAACTAGAAAGTACAGGACAGTTTATAAGTCTTGCATGGCCTTTGACTCGACCCTATCCAAAATCCGGGTGAAGACCTGGGCCCCCACTCCAGATATGAGAGCAGTACTTCATACAAAGGGCGGATAAGACCCTTGTATAACTGGAGAGTAACTGAGAAGGAAAAAAAGTCGCAGTCTTAAACAGAACTCCCAGTTTCTTTGAGGCCGCCCTAGTAACCATTGTGATGTGAGGTTCCACGACATTTTTGTTTATGTTAAGGCCAAGGATGTTTATATTGTCAACAGGAGAGACGAGAGAACCGTCGAAAGGGGATAGGAAAGTTAGAAGGTGTCCTGAGGAGGAGATTTGTAGAAGTTGGGTTTTTAAAGAAATAAATTTTACAGGTTGAGACGACCCCACCCGGAAATTCTTTCCAGATCAGCGAGAAGGAAATCGGAAGGATAAGGACGGAGGCAATTCTAGAAGTAAGAGGAAGGAGCAGCATTGAAATGAGTTGAAGAATGAAGGGTGAGTCATCGGCCATTTAAGTGGATAGAGTTAGATGTGCAGACGAGAAGATCATTAATGAAAAACAGAATAAAGTAGGAGATAAGACAGAGACCCTGTGAACACCACTATTGACAGAAAGGAAGAAGAAGTTGCCCCCATCAACAACAGCCGATATTAGGCGATTTGAAGAAAGTAGACATAAGTAAGCAAAGAGAGGGAGCAAATCCAAAGGAGGGGAGCTTGGAGAGCAGTGACGCGTGCCATACCTGGTCAAATGCTTTGGATATGTCAAGCGCCACCACGCAAGTCTCCCCATAATTCCTAAGGGCGGAAAACCATAAATCTGTTAGATAGGAAAGTATATCACCAATAGACCTCGAGCGCCGAAAGACGTACTGGCAATCGGAAAGAAGGGAATGAGATTCCAGATGGGC
This sequence comes from Trachelipus rathkii, assembly GCA_015478945.1. Taxonomy (NCBI): domain Eukaryota; kingdom Metazoa; phylum Arthropoda; class Malacostraca; order Isopoda; family Trachelipodidae; genus Trachelipus; species Trachelipus rathkii. The sequence continues at coordinate 3,427 of JABUQX010127382.1, read as the reverse complement.
TAAATGAAAGTTGAGAAAGGGTTTCAAAAGATATTAGATAGAATACAAGTGAGAGCTATAGGGGAATAGTTAGAAGGATCAGAGTGGCTTCCTTTTTTCGGAATAGGTTGGACATATGCGTGCTTCCAACACTGAGGGAAAGTGCTAGTATTGAGGCATAAAGAATATAGTTGAACGAGAGGAGGGGCCAGCACGGAAGCACACTCCCTCAAAACTCGGGGAGGAATGCCATCCGGGCCACCCGCCTTCCTAACGTTCATAGATTTCAGGAGCCCATGCACCCGATCAAATGTAATCTCAGGCAAAGGCATAAGACACCTGAGAGAAGATGGAGGAGGAGGAGGTGGGAGACAAAACCGACAGGCAGCGGTGTAGCTAGATTTAGAGAGAGTGGTGATGAACAGGCAGATCGTGGGAGCAGGAAATAGCCAAGGTGTATACCCTTCATCATAGGAGAAAGTCTAATTAGAATCGTCTAAGGTTGAGCTAGAGGAAAATTCTAGATCAAAGAGATTGGCCTGGAGGTTAGCGCACTTTCGTTTGATGAAAGCCCGCTTTGCTCGTCGAAAGTATCCCTGCAACGATTTCTAGCTGAATGAAAATTAGCGAAAGTGATAGGAGAAGAGAATTTTTCCACCCCCGATACGCATTGTCTCTAGCCTGAATGGCCAGAGAACAACAAGTACGATCGAACATGGATTATGAGGAGAGAAAGATTTAGTCGAAGAAGGAATGAACCTGCTCATCCCATCAACGATTACAGCTCCCACCTTGTCGGCAGAAGCCGAAGCGTCACCAGAGGCAAAGCAGTCATTCCAATTATAGTTAGCGTAGAAGCAGCGCAAAGCCCCCAAATCGGCCCGATCAAAGTGCCAGAAAGAACGCACAGGGCAGGATGGAGCTGTTGGTGAGAAAGTATTATAATTAAGAGATATAAGGTTGTGGTCAGATTTACCAATAGCAGCGAAGGTGGTGTATTTATAAAGAGAAGTACTAGTGGTGAAACATAGGTCAAGTGTGTTCAAGAATTGGTTGGGACGATCCGGAATGTGTGTTGGTTCTTTAATTATTTGCTCCAGATCGTTGAGAATGCTGAATGATTCGGTCTCCTCTCCACCTAAATCAGTATGAGATGACCCCAACCATTCAGTGTTGTGTACATTGAAATCCCCTAAATAGAGGACCTCAGTATTTGGATGAGAAGATATAACAGTCTCGTGAGAAGTAGTAAGATATTCAAAAAAGGCGTGAAAATCTGTTCTGTTAGGAGAACAGTAGCAGAAGCACAAGATTGTTGTAGTAGAAGGAAGAAAGATTTTAAGCCACAGAACATCGAAATTAGGAGATTCGAGATTCACGACACGTATATATATATATATATATATATATATATATATATATATATATATATATATATATATATATATATATATATATATATATATATATATATATATATATATATATATATATATATATATATATATATGTGTGTGTGTGTGTGTGTGTGTGTGTGTGTGTGTGTGTGTGTGTGTGTGTGTGTGTGTGTGTGTGTGTGTGTGTTATGTTACGATAGGTTTTGATAGGTTATGTGATTTATGTCCCTGCTCACACTGATCAATAGACGGCGTGGGTTGGTTAAACTCCAGATTTTTCCTTTTCAAAGGCTAATAAAAAATATAATAATATAAAAAAGTTATTTCGGTTATAAAATAAATAAAATAACAAATCTACAAGTTTTAATTAAAAAAATTTATGTCACGAGGTTTGTAAAAAAAAAAAAAATCTATTTGAGAGACGTAATGAATGAGTCACAGAAGATTTTACTCTTCATCAGCGGGATTCGAACACTGGAACTCCGCGTTGCTGAGTTAACAGTAACCGGGCGCTTTATCCACTAAGCCATCCCCGTTCAAAAAAGAACGCTTCAAGCGTAGTTTTTAAAGCACCCGGTTTTCTCATCCCATAATTGCTGAGTACTCAAAGGCCTGGCCCCCATAATCAAAGGCCTGGCCCCCATAATCAAAGGCCTGGCCCTCATAATCAAAGGCCTGGCCCCCATTCATTTTAAATGAATGAGTCACAGAAGATTTTACTCTTCATCAGCGGTATTCCAACACTGGAACTCCGCGTTGCTGAATTAACAGTAACCGGGCGCTTTATCCACTAAGCCATCCACGTCCCAAAAAAGAACGCTTCAAGCGTAGTATTTAAAGCTCCCGGTTTTCTCATCCCATAATTGCTGAGTACTCAAAGGCCTGGCCCCCATTTTAAATGAATGAGTCACAGAAGATTTTACTCTTCATCAGCGGGATTCGAACACTGGAACTCCGCGTTGCTGAATTAACAGTAACCTATGGGGGTTGGCGAGTAATAAGTCCTGAGTGGTAACTAATATTAAATCTAAAGTAGCATTAGACGCCTTGGATTTTCAGCGAATTCCGCAATTACATTGATTTCCAATTCGTTCATTTTTTACTTACTAATATTTCATCACTCATCCTACATAGTCCATTAAGCCTGTCTTCGTTTATTGTGCTGCTTAGCCAAGTATTTACTCTTCAAAGAGTGCTAAAGGACCTTTCAATGGTACTTGTTAAACACGGTAGCACCAGTTCAATTAACAGACAGGTTTTTAATTTGAGGAAAAAAGGGATTGGCTTCTTTAATGACCAGTAAGTTCCAAGTCTTTCAACTTTTGCTTTTCCGTTTTTTATCCAGCCACTCCCATGCTTCAAAGACATTGAAATTGAATTTCTTGAAGAGTACATTTTAGTATTTCAACCAATTGCTGTTGCATTAGATAGGCTACAGGGTGATAAAAGCTGTTTTTATGGAACTTTGCTTCTAACATTGCTAGTGATTGTAAAAAAATTTAATCGCTTAAATACGTCTCTACTTAGACATGTTCAACCTCTTCTTACAGCATTAGCTTCAGGTTTCGAGAATAGATTTCAGGAGTTTCTTAGTTTGCATATCTCGGCCAACACCGCAGTTCTGGCATCTATTTCTAATCTTAACCACAAAATCAAATGGCTCGCCATAAACCCCGAATATAATACAGATGAAATGAGGAAAAAGTATCAGGCAATGCTAATCGTGGCTGTCAGAAATGAGGTTCATGGAAATACATCTCAAGAGCCTAAAGAAGTAATGGATTTGGCTGGAGGTGGCAGTCCAGATGACTTTTTTGAATACGAGAGTTTGTCATCTACATCACCCGAGTCATTAAATAAAGATGAACTAGAAATAGAAGTGCTTAAATACCTTACGGATAACGACAGATCCCTAGAGTCACTTAATAGGTATCCCTGTGTTATAAAAGTCTTTTTGCACTACATTACTCCACTACCTTCATCGGCCCCTGTAGAAAGGTTATTCAGCTTTGCGGGTCACATTCACTCTCCCAAGAGATCCAAGCTATCTG
>JABUQX010127381.1:5000-38084 GCA_015478945.1 Trachelipus rathkii | reverse complement strand
CATTTATAAATTACAAGTATAGTATTAATATAGTAGGAATACTATTACAGTATGGCAATATAAAAATTAATATAAATCTACTAATAATATATATATATCATATATAATTAATATATATTATCTATATAGTATATTTATATATATATATATATAATACTATTTTTAATATATATATTTACTTCTTAAAAAATATTTAATTAAATTAATAATATAATATATATATTAATATATATATATCTATCCATAATCTATATAGAAATTAATTCATTATCTCTAATAATATAAACTAATAATATCATATAATATATTATTATTAATATAATATAATATATATTACAACTGTATATTATATATTCGACTGTAATCACCAGTCGTACGATATTATAATACGCCTTACGGAGAGAAGATACGGGTAACATATATCATATATAATATCTATCAAAAACTAATATCATTAATGAGATAACTAGTCGCCGGATGAATGTAGACTAATATTCGATTAGTTTAGATGTCGAGTATGTAAATACACAATAATATATATATAATATAATATATATATTAATATTAATATATAATTATATTAATATATATAATATATATATTATATTATTATGGTAGGTATTAAATTAAAGCGGGACTCTCCTTCATTCAGTGAAAAAATACATTTGGGATAACTACTCATTCCAAATTCTCTTGGGGCTAGTTATGACATTAACCATGAAGAGACCTAATAAATCCTGATTACTGAAACTACGGGATTTTATATTTACTATTAATTTTTTATGGGTTTTGCCATATTGGATAAATCATGGGGTTTTTTCTCCCAATATTTATTACCCATTCATAATGTATATTCTTCCAAAAACAAACATTTGGGTACCGGATGCCTATCAATATATATAAGTACGTGGCATGATTTATAGATGGATGTTAGAGCAAACGTGTTAGTTTCCCTGTCGTCAGGACTAGCCATTACTATTTATATAAACACCTACTAATACAACTACTCAAACTCAAACTACACCTGACTACTATACTACCTGACTACTCACTGGATCTCCTACTCAATATATATATATATATATATAATTTATATAGTATATATACTATAGTCAAATAGAGTAAGTATAGTGGGATAAGCTAATGTATATATTGTATCACAGTAATAATAACGTGATATATATATACAGCTACTACTCAAAATACTCCATTATATTACAGTATATAGCAGGTATATAGAGTAGAAGATATACTATAATACACTAATATATCTATATCAGGAAAGCGGGAACTCTGCACCTCGGTGCTAACCTTCGGCGGTGCCTCCACCAGCACGGAGTTGAAATTATAGAAACGATCCTATTTTTGCAACAAATTTACAATGCTGAAATTAGCATATTCCTTCTTATTTTTTTTATTCCGGGAAAGGTTGGAAGCTCCGACTAAGTAAAATGAATATAATTGGTACAATAAATAAATATAAAAGGCCTTTGGGAGACCTTTAAGTGCCCAAACAAGTATCGGATGCAAACAAACACAAAGTCGAAGAGAGGGTAAGCCCGGCATTATAAATAACAACTGTTTAACCCATTAAAAATAGGTACTATTCCCGTGCCCAACGTGACTATGTGGGCAGTCATAAATATTGACTAAGTTAAGTACCACTCATAAAATTGCGTTGTAAAATACGTTCCTCTATTATTGGCTTGAAGGTGCTCTTAATATTACTCTATACATAATAATTCAATTCATTTCATAACAAAACCACTGTATAGTAGATAACAAATCATCTTCCGTATTACTACCCTCAAATACTTTAAAACAATTGAAGAAAAAAATTAAACAATATTGGAAAATAATATTAATATTATGTAAAGCATCATACAATAAAAATGATAAAATAATAAAAAGCAAATTTAACAAGGTAGTTTGAAGTATTTAATTATTATATATCATATATTATATATATATATATGATGAACTTCCCTACTATAATATATATCATAATACTACAGATTAATCCTGATAGATTCATTATCTTTTATTATAAACTAATATATACAACAGAATAGGACGTATCTATACTTATATTAATTAATAACACGGTAGATATAATAATATACTAGTATATATAGGACAAACCCTAAGAAGTGTACATACATTGCGCTATCAGAATATCCTGCGAGAGAATAAAAAGAGGTACAAGAAGACCTGGATTACAATATATGGAGCATTAACTAGCGATACTTGAAAATTGTATGGAAATAATGCACAAAAAAAATTTTTACTATATTATTTTTTTTATTTTTTTTATATCTCAAACTACGAATAGGTAGAAGATAAACCTATAACGATATATGGAAATCAGCGTATCATAAAATTCTTATTAGGGGTCGGCCACCGAACGAGCTGGGACGAGGGGGGGACCGTTTCCCATACCACCGTAGGGGAGGGGCCGGAGGAACCCCCGACACCCAAATACCAAAAGAGCGGGGGTTTCGGAACCCCTCCCCGGAGGGGGGAAATAAGTCCTACCACGTCGTCACCCAGGAGGCCGAGAGACACCCGACTCTTTGCATCTTTTGCGGTTTACCCTTTGGGTTTCTTTTAAGATATAAAAAAAAAATCGCATATTATTATATATTCTCATACGCATGATTCTAATATGTTATCTACGTTTTCTTTAGTTCCTAATCGTATTTTGGAGATATAACCGCAATAGTTGATAAAAAATAAAAAAAAAAGTAAATTTTTTTTTTCATTTTCAAAAACAAATTCGTCTAGCGTACGCTGATCTGTCCATAATTATGTTATCAGTATTTTCTTGTTATCTATATCTTATTTTCGCGAGATATCATAGCGAGCGTAACTTCTTAGTTTCACCATAATAATACATATAATAATACTAAATTAATTAATATAATATATATAATAATATATATATATTATATAAATCATATATATATATATAAATATAATAATAAATATTATATATATAATATAAAATGACACTATATATATATAATATAATAGAGAGAGAGAGAGAAAGTAGAGAGACGAAATGAGAGCGACGAGTAGTAAACAGTTACTAGAGTCGGCACTGATATATTATAATATTATATATTTATAATAATAATATAATACATATAATATATATATTATATATATTTAATATAATTATAAATATATATATAGTATTTATATAATATTATTAATAATATAATATATATATATATAATATAATCATAATATAAATATATATATTTATAATATATATATATATACTATATAATATATATATATAATATATATATATATATAGATATATAATATATTATATAATATATATATGTATATATATATATGAAATATAATATATTATATATATATGAACTATTAATATAATATTATAAATATAATATATATATATATATATATATATAATATATATATATATTATATATATATAATATAATATATACATAAGAGCGAATCACAGAACCGGAAATCTGAAAGAATTCTGGAGATCTCTTATTCGATGCAATACAATTTCTGGGTTAAAATTTTTTCAAAAAGTAGAGGGATTAAAACTACCCTAGTTGGTGAACAGAAAATTCTACCTTGGGTAATTGTCCATGAGAAGTGTACATGTACCTCACACCTTACTCTATTAAACATGAATATCTTGATCTAAAATTATTAACCGAATACAAACACCTTACATGTGCAAAAATTCTAGGAACCAAAAATTATTTGAAGCTTTTTCTATAAAAAGTTTCGTTAACATTTTACATATTTATTAAAAGTATAATGAAAATTATTAAAAAATATAACGCTAACAACCACCAATCCTCATTAACAACATCTGGTAATGAATCAGAGCTTTCTCTCGTATACGCTAAAACAGAGAGGGATAAACGAAAACTACCTGAAATCGATGATGTATTTACACAGATTATTTATCAAATCGTATAGTATAATATACTATTATTCGAATAATGATAATTTTCATTTACGAAATAAATAATTCAAATAAATAAAGATTGTATCAAGACATAAACTCATTATATTAAATAAACTAAAGTATAACCTATAGATGAAATTAAAATCTAAAATAATATCCCACATAATGAGTGAATCACATAACACCATATATAACTATCACTAATATTAATTATAATTATTACCAATTATAAATTGTAAAACTATACTAAATTATTAAAATTAAATAATATATATATAATAAATATTAATAAATATAAATTAATTTAATAGGAACTAAATAATGAATAATATCAGTATTACATGTAACCATCGATAAATATTTATTAGATATTTATACCGATATAATGTTAATATCAGAAGTAACCACTATTTTATGGGAAATAGATACTAGTGTTAGTGGGTACATTGAGTGGTACTATATTCATTATTATTTGGGCATTTTTGTTTGACCGTTGTTGCTTAATACCACACAAAAATGTTAAAAATTAAACGATCATTATATATATATAAAAAATCATGAAGAGTTTAAGTTTAATATAATTGTATAGATAGTTAAATTAATTAGAAAAAATTTAATTTTTCAACTTCAGAGTTCACGGAATTTCTGGTTTAAGAATAGCTGATGCGTCAATAATGCCAAATATAGTTTCTGGAAATACAAATGCTCCAACTATAATGATTGGGGAAAAGGCATCAGATTTAATTCTAAACTTTTGGATGAAAGAAGGAAAAAAGCAACTCTAAGAACATGTATTTAAGTTAAGATATAGTGGAACTCACTCGATTACAGACGCTCTGAAACTTTCAGAATGAATTAAATGTATATAATAAAAATGATAAGCTTAACGTGATGTAATTTAAAATAATCCTTTCATGAATGTTAGAGTAAAAGAATTGTAAGTCATAATGAATTAAATGTATATAATAAATGCGATTTAATAAGACCAAATAGTTGCATTTATTTTCATCAAATATTATGGTTCATTTCTGACTTATATTATTTACCTAAATCATAGTGAACATTTTCATCTAAAAGTTGGGAAAGTTATATGAACCCAAACAATACATCGCAAATGGAGTTTCTAGCGCTAGGTCATACTGTCGCGCAAAGGTTTAACTCTATTCACACGCTCCGCCTACTATTTATTACTAAAATCTAACTCATACACTATATTAAACATACTACATCATATAATATAAATACACTATAAATAAAAATCACATAATAATAATAAAATACCCATTAAGAAATTACAATGATGCAAATCAGAAGCAAAATTAAAAATGCAATTAAAAACTCTTTTTAGAAATGTAATTTAAAATAATCCTTTAAAATAAATCCTTATAGTTAGAGTAAAAGAATTGTATGTCATAATGAATTAAATGTATATAATAAAAAGGATAAGCTTAACGTGTATTATAAGACAATTTTTAGTAAAGGCTAAACTCCCACATGAAACCTAATATATCAATATACACAACTAATATACTATCTACTAAAATATATTACTTTTACGGCAGCAGTGAGTCAACGAGCACCCTACAATGGAGTAATTAACCCTTTGTTAGGGGGCTCGATAGCGAAGGAGGGACGTTCGACCGGAGGGGACGTTTCATACCCCGGAGGGGAATGGTCGGGAGAACCCCGCGACACCCATAACTCTATATAGATGCGGGGTCTCGGGACCTACATCCCGGAGGGGGGTATTGAGTCACCCACCCGTAGTCCCACCTAGGAGCAGCCGAGAGCCCGACTCCCTGACATCGGGGCGGACAACCCGTGGGTATTCGTTAGTGATATAATTCCAGTCTAACACCGATCAAATACCACCCAAAAATCGATCAAATACATTTTGGGACAATTTATTCGCAACAATCTAAATGTAACTCTTCAGAAAAATCTCAAAACATTTGGGACATTTGGATTTACTATATATAATATTATATATATAATATATAAATAAATATATATAGATTATATTATTATATATATATATATATATATATATACTAATACTACTAATTCCAATATCAATTTTAAATCGATATTTTAATCGATATATATCGATAATTTTATATATCGAAACAGAAATATTCAGCTTTTACCATATACATATATAAAAACTATTTAATAAATAAAATAATATATATATAAATTATATTATAATATTATGAAGTTTCCATATACTTCAATAGATAAATATTATTTTTTTAATTTATTTTAACCAATTTAGATTATATTTTAATATTTATGTATAATTATGGAATTTTGTTTTAAAATTTATAAAGATATAATATCCAATAATTAATAATATTTTAAGAATAGAAAAATATCATAAAGAAAAAGAGGAGTTAAAGCCGAGAGAAGGAAAACGTAATCGAAAATAGGTAGGAAAGAAAAAGGAAAAGATTATCCAACTTTAGTGATAATTGCTCGTATTAATCTTAGTTGCTCTCCAAGCAGTGTTACAAGTGAACACAATTTTTAGCTTACAGCTGGGCTCATTTACCGATGAGATAAGCGTAATGCTAACTATCTGGGAGAAGGCAGAAAACTTATAATATTGAAGCAATAGATTTACCAAGCCTTTTCCATAATATTAATACCATCCGAAACCCTTGTCATAAACACTTTAAACAGAACCAAATTTTTGTAAACACAACTATTTCATGATGGGTAAGCAAGGATTAGAACATAAGTAGTTGATTTGGTGGGCTATGCAAAGAAAGAGTTAGGTACCTCCACAAACGCATCCTAGGAGTGGCAAAATATCATTCTTAACTTATAATGAATGCCTAAAACTGAACAATATTTCGTTAATATTATATACATAAATATAATTTATAACATATCTAATAAATATAAAAAAAAACATTATATAACATATTATATATTTAATACATCAACAAAAATAAAAACCTACACAAACAGAACCAGATCACAAAATTAATAAAATTAAAATTAGATAAAAAATAAATAAAAATATAATATAATATAAATATAATATTAATATAATTATAATATATTATATATATATATAATTAATAAATATTATATATTTATATAATATATTAATAATATATATATTAATATTAATATAATATCATATTATTATATATATATATATAATGGTAAAATATTGCTGTATTTATAATATAATAAAATATAATACAGGATATATATATAAAATAATATATATATATATATATAATATAATATAAATTAAATAATAAATAAACAAATATATAATTATAAAAATATATAAATAAAAAAATATATTATATTATTAATTAATTATATCATAATATATATTAATTATAATATATATAAAATATAATATATATATAGGTATTGCTTGTTTTAATAATCTAAAATAATCTACAAGGATATACACAGTAATATTTAATTGGGAGAAAAAACTCACCAATATAATAAAAAAAAATATAATATAAATAATATAATAATAATATATATATAATAAAATTAATATATATATAAATAATATTAATAATATATATATATAATAATAATAATTATTATATATAATATATGGATATTAACCAGATATGGTGTAAGAATTTAATTAATAGTGATAAATATCGAATTACTTATGTAATATTCCTTATCTTATATACTTAGACCGTACTACAGTTAGTAAAAGCTCAAAATGGCTAAAGAGAAGATAATGCTTTCGGAGAAGGTGCGTGGGGTGCGCAACTATTAGGTTTGCGGTGCGGTAGTCAAGATAAAAAAAAACCATACGATAGGTTAGAATAAGAGTGCCAGTTACGGTTAGGCATGTTGAAAACTCGTGGTGGCGGTGCGTAGTGCTGGTGCTTGCTACAGCGTCATGTGCGTATAGTGCCGTGATGCTCAAAATTAAATACCAGTGCTCTGCAACCCTAATTAATAATATATATAATATTATATAGTATATTATATTATATATATATTAATGAGTATTAAGAATTCTAAATGTATATAAAATTTTATATCTTTAATATACAAGATTCTTTATAATAAAAGAAGTAATACGATATTTCTAAAAATAATAAAAGGAATTAAATTTATATTAAATACGTTTAATAAGGTACGAAGTGCTATCTGACATACTGAGAGTATCCAGAGGGTACTGTCAGAAGAAGCTAGCCGTATTAAATAAAGCACACAGCTAGTTAACTTTCGTACCAAATATGAAAAAACAAAAACAGACAAAATTAACTTAATTAAAAATATGCTATGTTTATAATGTAGTAATTAACTCCTTCGTAATCTATCGATTGATGCTATCTTTTTTTTCACAGTTTTTTACTAATAAACCCTTAAAGAACGCTCGTCTGGCAAACATCTAAGTTTCAGTTTTTTATTTCGCCAAGTTTAGGGGGGGCAAGTGCCCCTGCAAAAAAGTTTCATGTGTATTAATATTAATATAAAATATATAAATAATAAATTTATATAATATTTATTATAAAAAATATATATATAAATATATATATATTATATAATTATATATATATATATATTATATATGATACGCATATAATTTTACAATGGTAAGGCAGCAGCAATATAATCATACCACATAATCTATATTCGTAGATTAACCTCAATTGTTTCCCCTGAGATATCTAGAATGATCAGGCTAATATTCATAAAAATGAAATGCAAATAAGCATTTTGGAGACCCCTATTTTCACTAACATTTGCCAAATTTCTAGAAAAAATATTTCATTTTTCCATGTTAAAAAAAACTCTGTAATTAATTATTAAACGGAATAGCAAAAATTATGAGAGAAAAGTTACCTTTTATCGAACAATCTCTTTAATAGCACTAGTTGACGTAAGTATCTACATTATCATGTCTGGTTTAGGTACATAAATATCGAATATCTTTCTCATGCTTACACGATTGTTGGTAATATGCAACCATTTACCCAATAAAAAAGACTAAGGCAACACCACACTTTAAAAAAAATTATAAATTTATCGACAATGTTCGATCGTGGCAATACACAACAAACTTACTCTCGAGATTAATATAAAACGGAATTTATTAAAGCAAGATATTAGAACTAGAACCGTTGGTTTCACTAATTCATGGCACTCAACATTATATACATTCCAAGTTGAGTGGTAGTAACTACCCCGCAAACCCAGATATTATTAATGTAACAGTCATAATTCCAAATAATTGAAGGTCTTAATTCCATTAGTTTCATGGCCCAGCAGGTTTTCAAAACATCGCCAACAAGTTACAGAAGACATGATACGCGTCATCGACGGGCACCCACCGACACCTGAGAGATATTACTATTTTTTTCCATTAATTTCAAAATATGATGCAATTAGTAGGAAAGAGGTATCTACCCTAACAAGAAAATAATTGAACAAATAAAATACACAGTTTGTTAAAGTAAAAGAGTAATATGACAATAATATGGAAGGAAAACTCTCTCGAATAACCAAATATGCCACATGGCCTAACAATAAATAAAAAAGGAAGCGAGGCATATACTTCGCTTGTGAGTAAAAAAGAGATCCATTTGAACTATACTCGGTAGAAGGGACACCAACGAAAAAACGTATATGATGAAAACATATTATTTTCCGTCAAGTAGGTTGGGTGCAGAATTAACCACGAGTCCACGACTCATGTCGCGGGACTACACAAAAAGCGTTTCAGATACAAGAATACTCTACTAAGACACCGCTATAATGAACGTAAAAGTTTTAAATTTAAGCTCCATGCCTTTTCAAATTGTCCGAGTAAAGAAATGATGGTGAAGCGCACCATGGAGTTTTTAGACCAAAACATAGTGTTAATTGATATAGTATATTTATATTATTTGAAAACGACCCATACATTAAATAAATATGAAGATCAGTCGCTCTAAACCACCATCCATATTAGCATAGAGTAAAGAGAAAAAAATCAGCTATTTCAATAAAGATAATGAGAGATTATTTCTGATGTGACATAGGTTTGATAATTTAAGAAGAAATAGAGCCAAACCCGTTAATAAAAAATATACCAAGCAAGGACCACAGGTTTGTCACACGTACTATGAAAGTCAAGATGACAAAGAACCGATAGAGGTAATAGAAAGAAAAAACCGCGTGACGAAACACCAACCTGATCACATATCGCACTCAACAAAACCTATAGTAAACACAAACTATTAAAGATAATAATTCGACTAACAATGCTTGCAACGAATTTTTTAAAGTAAATAAAGCATCACAAAAACTTGCAATTAAGTGCAACCAAAAATAAAAAAAAAATCGAAGAGAGATGAATATAAAAGGATCAAATGCCAATTAAAAGATTAAGAAAATTAGAACGCTTTGTGCCTAAATTTCAATGTATAAAACATTTCGAAATATAAATCATTATGCAACGAGAAAGAAAAAAAGAATGTTTAAGAAAATAATAAAAAAAATACCGAAAAAAGAAATACCGTACAGAACATTGCATTAAAGCTTTAATAACATATCATAAATATTATTAAATAAAAAAATCAAAACATAACAAATATCAGCCACCTGGAAAAGTACCATTGAATTTGTTTTCATCGTTACCCAATTAAAGTGAAAATAATTAAATATATATATTTTTTACATCTGCAATCCACACCATTTCAAAGTAGCAATGTGGTTTTAAAACTAGAAACCACCATATCCTTTTCCCCAAAGGTACTATATTACTACACCAGGATGCCTAGACAATCGTAAAGACGGTCAATAAACGTATAAAAATACAACTCAATAAGCATAACACAGCAAACTTTACCTAATATAAATAATAATATAATACAACGCTAATCTACATATATACTATATAAAAAAACAATAAAAGTAATAACTATATATTGTAGCATATATACTATATATAGTATAATATTAAATAAAATATATATATATAAATATATTATAATTAAAATAATATTATAAATAATAAATATAATATAATATATAATACTAATAAATTAATAAATAATAAATATAAATTTAATATTAAATATTATAATAAAAATATATATATATTATATTAAAAAATATAAAATTAATATATATAACTATTATGCTGAAATACCTCAACATACAAAGTGCTTATCTGCGAGTGTTTAAAGAAGTACTTTAATCGACGGCATTAACTATATACCGTATCCACTAGCAGTAGGTGTTATGGTGTTTAATATACAATCTATTAGCATAGAATACACGCATAAACCAGACAATACCGCAGATGTCAAAAAAAACACATGCAAATACATAATAATATATATATATATCTTAATATACTATATATATTATTAAAAAATAATATATATAGAATAATAAATATATATTACAAAAGTGGTTACTTAGGTTCTTGATAATAATGAGATAGGAGCTAACTATGCTAATAGCATTTGAAATGCTTATCCAAAGTAAGCACATATAGATTACTGCCTCACTAAATATAAAAATCATATTATATACAAATCAGTACTACGTATATTATACCCATAAACATAAGCATATACTATATATAAGATATCTATCAAGGCTTATACACAGACACTAGAAGAGATTCAGATATATGTAATATATAAGACCATAATCCTAAATTTTATGCTTGTCATAGGTAAGTAGAGTGTTCTTTCAAGCTAAGAGCACTGAACGAGTAGATGTGGTCTACTACTAGCCTTTTTATATATCTATATATAAATAATCCTAGCAAACATAAAGCGTTATATATGCATAACCACTTACAAATAAAAAAAAAAACAAACAAACAAAACTCTACATTGTATAATCTTGAATGAGATCTGGTATAAAACTATTGGAAGTGCTATAGATTTGTCCTGCTCCGCCGCAGGTGGTTTGAGAGGAGAGAGATATAACAATCACTGTTCTATAAAAGAATATCTATTGTATTCGGCACCAAGGGTGGGCGAGCCACATCGATACGAGCCCGTAGCCACGGGAATCAACACAGCGTCCGTATTGACACCTGTACGCAAAAATGAGTCTTGCGATTGGCCAAGTATAGTCAAAGTGATCGAAATTAAGAGTTACCATAATAAACTTCTCAACGGGCACGAGAGATAAGAAAAAAGACAATGTCTTACAGACCATCGTCAGCGTGTCTAAATTGGGTCTACTCGTCAACAAAGAGAGCTGAAAACGAGTATAACGCGAAAATCGCATATACATTCTTATTAATCCAATCTTGATAGAAATATCTTTTCACAGTCAGTGTGAACACCTTTCCCACTTATTTTGCAAGATTTTATAATTAGTATTAAATATATATAAATACACACTATATATATATAATCTAATAAGAGAGATGTCATTAAGAAATAATATTCAGAGTATTATAGTAGTATTCACCAACTATTCATCATAATATATAGAGAGACTAATAAAATATATAAGAGCTCCACTCTATCTATACTATATCTTATACCGTACATTAGAAAAAATACGTATAGAGTAGTGTAATATATATTCAAGACTCATGATCACTTTCTATAGTATCAAACATATTACTATAACTACAAAATCTGATAACTGATATATAACCCCATAACTATACGTATAGGCAATATAACGTGCGCAGACTTAACTTGAGAGAGTAACATGATCTTGCATATCTTCCTAACACAGAGACTCTTTCATATCTTATCAGTTATAGTAGTAGGCTCCAAACTATTACTCATGAGAGATAATATATAATATATATAAAAGAAAGAGATAATATATTATTGTAGAGAATGGTGACTCAGGGTTCTCAATATAATATATATAATATATACTAATATATCAACTATGTTATACCTTATTGTCGATACATATCGACTTACGTATCCGTAAATAAGATAATTTATACAATCTTGATCTTTCATCAATT
Source organism: Trachelipus rathkii (assembly GCA_015478945.1). Lineage (NCBI taxonomy): Eukaryota > Metazoa > Arthropoda > Malacostraca > Isopoda > Trachelipodidae > Trachelipus > Trachelipus rathkii. The sequence goes on along the minus strand of JABUQX010127381.1, from coordinate 25,179 downwards.
ACATTTCAAAACCTACGCATTAATCCTACATAACATCATTAGGCATTATTTATCGGAGAGGCTATACACGTACTAATTAACTGTGATGTAGACAGCTATATATCTAGTTTGTTAATAGTGGAGATCACACTAAAAGATAAATACTCGATCTACCAATTAGTACACTATATTATAATATGTCATCTGAACTTGACCACGAGGAGTTAACTGAGGCCTCGCATCTCGACTTGGTGTGTGCTGCAGAAGAAAGATGATATACAAGGTTTATGTACTTCTATTGTTGTATCCTAGCATCGATTTTATGTCACACCGTTTACTATTTATTACACATATTTTATCATAAATCCCATGCAACACGATTCCTTCCACTTCTAACAAAACTAACCCAGTCTCCGATGACCCTCAAAACCTATCTACGAGTATACACATCATAGTTTAACCTATACTATTAGCCGCTACTCATTTTTTCTTCAACATTCCAACTACTGAGTATATATAATGACTACTATAGAGCTTATTAACACAAGTGTATCCCTATCTAAGACATTAATATATCATAATGAGATTTGAGACTTATAAAGTTAAAAATAAGGGCTTATATTACAGTAATATTAATATATCAATAAATATTATTTAATACTACAGTATACTGCCGCGTAAGGCAAGGAAAGCCAAAATGAAACTACTTACTAGAGAAATAGTAAGCTATATATATAATCTTTAATTATCCAATTCAACCGCTATGAGCATATTATCTGAGTATAACTCTATTACCGCTCAATAACACGATTGATATGTTTAATCATATAGTGAGCTAATATAACTAAATATATACTTTATTATTTACTTATATTAATATTTATAAATAATATATCAGTTCTATTATATATGACTTTAAAAGTGGGAATAGTACATTATTTATTTAATATCCTTGATGCCTAAATATGAATCACATAGGATGCTTGTAGATAATGGTGGGATTGAAATATTGAATATAATTTAAATTAACTTATCGTACATCTATATATAATATAATTATTACAACTATAATACTTACAATATCATATAAAACCCATTAATATGAGAGTCAAGCTTCTATTATATGAGGATATTATTTATTTATAATCATCTCTACATCATGAGTTTTAAAGATAACAAAAGGGAAACTAAAACTTGAATACTATTAATTAATATTAATATAAATATATTAATTAATATATATATATATAAATAATATAATTATATTAAATTATATATATAATATAATATATATTAAATAATTATATATATATATATTATAATTATATTATTATAATATTAATATATATATATATATATATATATATATTATATCATAATATATATATATATTATAATATAATATATATATATTATATATATACTTATATATAAATAACTATAATATATATTATATTATAATACTAATATATATATAAATAAAATATATATAAATTATATAAGTATATGTATAAATATTACATTAATATAATATTATATTAATAATATAGTTAAATATATTATATATATATATATATAATAATAATAATTATATAATATATATAAATATATTAAATATATATATATATATATATATAATATATATATATATAATTATTAATATAGCGTAACGATATTCAGTAGTAATAATAATAAGATTGAGTTATAAGGGTGCTCATTAATTAATAAATATAACTTAATGATATATATATATTATAATAGAATATTATAGAAAATATATCTATAATACATTATACTATTTATTAATATAGAAAGGTAATTTTAATATACTCTAATAATATAATATATATATATCAAGAAATTTATTAAGGAATAGCAGAATTTTTCGACCAATCTTGGTTCTTTATTACTGCCTTTTGGATAAAGCCGTAAACTGAATTAATTAAATAATATATAATAAACCATAAAATAAATTTATAAAATTATCACATAACAGTTTCTATTATGTATTTTATTTTTTGAAAAAAGGTGAGGGTGTAGAATTTGGATATTTTATGAACAACTTTTTAGCGGTGCTGCATTAATTTATGAGATTAACATATTTATATTATATTATATAATTGATATAATATAGTAGATATTTATGTTGTATAAGCAAAAAGATTCGGTAAATCTTCTAAAGTGAATGTTGTAAATGTTGTATATACTATATATGTAGGAGTCATATAATGATGGTCTAATAATATATATGTTATGATAGTTATGGTTAGTGTGATAGTCATCTAAGTAGTATAGTTTAAGTGAGGCAAGAGTTTAGGATTGAGTTACTATTTAGAATAGTAAGGAGTTACCAAGAGGATAGGTGTCATCGTTGCTGTATTACTGAATAAGAGCGGAGTGAGTTGTATTCGATATCATTCGTTAATCCGTTACCGGAAATGAGTAGTTTCCGTGTTAGTGCTGTTTTATATCCAATGCACCGTATTCTTGTGAATGCGAAAACGTACGATACAAGTGCCGTTAGCGGGGGCAAGCAAGGTAATTTTTGTAAACACATTGAAAGTAAATGTGTCATGAACTTTTATACAGCTTTGTATACTTATGAACAACAATTACGGTATCTTTAATGCGTAATTCCCCTATTTGAGCTGTTTGTTATATTAAACTTTCTACATTACTACATATTTATTTATTTGAGAGAACATAACTTCTCTATCTCTAAGAGTAAGACCCTACGCCTGCACTTCAAGCACTAGTCCTGTTTACATCCATTTACCAACGACTTTTAATTGCACAGCCACCTATCCTGCCAACTTTCAACATACACCTTTTTCACACCACTTTTCAAAAAATAGCAATTCTAAACATACAGAAACTCTCATTTATCATACACACTATATATAAAATAACTCTTATATACTTCAGCACAATCTTTGTTCTAGCTTTGTGTGTTCTACACAAATATCTCACATCTAGTAGCCACCAACTTCTAGTACAGAGAGAATGGAAATGCATCATCTGACGATACAACACATATCATGCCATGAATCCTTATCTACGATTTACCTATTCTAAACATCTTTTTCTTAATACACAACCACTGACCGAACAAAGTTCATTCTTCTACCAAACAACTACATTGATCAAACTTCTTCTCAAGAATATCGTCACCCAAACATAATTCATCCTGCATTCATTATAAAGGTTAGATCAGATCAATTAATACCAAAAAATGAATCCGCACTATTCAACTACCTCTTCTATTTCACCCATCAATCTCTAGTATTAACACACAAATCGGTAGGAGCCACTCCTCAACCTCTAATATCATACCTCATAACCCATCCATTAATGCAATACTGGAAATCAATAATAAGCAAGAGCGGAGCACACCCCTCTGCCTCACTTCACTAATTAATGATAACACACCCATTATTAAACATTGGACGCCACCAACCTTCACCCTTACGGAAGGATATTAACCGAATCTTTTCTTGAGTAAATCACATATATCACACTAATTATAAAGTTCTTGTTATTTTTTATGTTTTTTGTTGAGGTCTATACGCTCCGTAACAGCTGACCCACACCACCATCCAGAGCTTTAACACAAGCGATGAGGACCACTACATGGGTTGAATAAAATAAAATCAACACCATCGAGGCCGAATCCTGGACACTCTTAACATATAAGTTTTATTAAACAATGTCAAACAAAGAAATAATTTACAAATAGCACGAAAACCAAGGATAAAAGTATTCTCAAGTAACAAATACTAAAAAATTAAACAAAAACCTTAAACAAAAGGTGAATAAATACCACTCAGATCCGCCACTAATAAAATAAAGTCTAGGTGATTAAATATAACAAAATAAATATATAAGGAATAATTTGACTTCTTTGTTATGAAACATATAACCCTGCTAACGAGTTACTATTAAAGTGGAAGAATTCGGATAAGATATGGGATAATCTTTTGGAAGGTGTAATAATGGATCGTAAAGAAAAGGAAATAAATAATAAGATGCGGCGAAGCATACGAAAGAGTCAGCCTAGGGACACAATACAATAGAAAGATAAATGTCGAACAGATATATGTGGACGTCATGACTATAATCGACAAAGAAATTTGCAAAATATATCACATAATTGTGCAACGTGGGGGCTCTATTCTCATTGCTTATAAACATACTGCATTGTATTCACGAATACGTATCATCACATCAACTACTCTTGACGAGAGACAAGATAGCTTGCATTATCATTAATGATCTATATCAAATGAAACACCTGGGGTCACCCTGCATAACTGAGCTTCCTTATATAACAATAATCGATATGCCTGATTTGAAACTCCTAAAAGATTAAACTGATGTCCATATATATACTTACTTTCTCCATGCATTGTTCTCAATCCTTTGTTTCTAGATGTAGATTGATGCGCACTATCGTGCTAGCGCGACTTTTGCTTCATATTATAATCAAGCACACCTTCATTTTCTACCACTTAAGTCATGCCCTTCAACAATTCGAGCTGGCCTCTTATCTATGACCAAAATAGCGTTCATCACACCGCATATTTCTGAGGCTTACACTGTAATAAACTAATTCTCCTAGTAGATATCCTAAATATGAGTCACACCTGTACTTCCCACCCTATATAATAATGGTATCACTACTTACTCTATCCCAGATAGGCCGTGGTATTATAATATTACAAATATCATACATACTCAAGTTTCTGTACTACAACTTACCAGAATCAATCAATTATCACACCTCTGACTCACTCCTTTCTGATCATTCTGTTCCACCGGTAATTTCATCTATACACAATAAGCAGAATTTAACACACATTCAATTACACTTTCTATAACTCTACAACGCCGCTCACTTACATTGCCAAACATCACGTACATTAAAGAGATCAGACCCTTCTGATACAGGCACAGAGACAGACCACGTAATATCTCTAGGCACTCTCTCGTTAGTCACATCAAGCACCCTTGTGATAAGGCATCCACCAACGAGGGTACTATTATTATATAGTTAACAAAATACAGTTCCCGGAAATTTGAAGCGAGAGTGGCGTTATTGCCGATATGGTCACACTGCTGGTCAGCGCAGATTCACTTGAGAGCTAGTCTATACCTTACTCTCACATTAGAACCACAAATTACATATGAGAATAGATGCGGAGTTACAAAGACCCCATAAGATAACAATACTTACCTCTGTCTCTCTCGCATGTTTGGATAAAAATTATGGCAAGATCACCCAACTCCACTCATAGTAAAGCATAAGATAATAAATATTTAAGCTTATACGCTAATTAGCTTTAACTAATCTATATACCTAATCTTATTCTGTATTAAATAATTTTAAATAAATATATATGAAATAGGCGGTTTCTAATAGACAGCTTGAGTAGATCAATAGAGCGCTACATGAGTATAAGTTATCAGAATTGAATAATAAAATATATAAAATAATAACCTCGATATGTAGACACTTTTCAGTTATAGGATTATAAATAAATTATATAAAAATATTCTCTAAAAAATACAATACTAATAGTATAGCAGCCAGTTGGCGTATATTTTAATAAGAGATACCACTGGACCGAGCTTGTAGAGAGACTCATACCCAATGAATATTTTGGAATTTTGAAAATAGATGAGAATTAAATTGTAAATAGGGAAGGGTAAAATAAAGGGAATACTAAAATTGAAGAAATTTGAGATTTATACTAACGGAAGAGCAAAGAAGCATTCATCAGTCTATGCATCAATACAATGTTCCAAAAAGATAAACAAACATTCACCGTCTACACATAACAAGAGAATAATATTGACATATAGACAATCAGTATTTATATATTTCATGGCTAGCAATCCTGCGAGTGGATCGGTCTCCACTGATCGTTTGGAGAAGTCACACATCAAATCTTCAAACACTCCAAACTCCGAAGTTGGAAAGAGTAGCGGAGATGATACGCGCTGATCTATACATAAGGAGCATTGACGATACAGCATGTAATGTGACTTTGAAGATGGCACAGAGCAGATGGAGGACCGTATCAGAGCTCATAAGTAAAATTCTCGAATGGTGGTTAGAAGAGGCGCTAGAATAACAAACCAATGAGTAGATACACTTACATTTTCGGTTCAGATCATCGGGATATCCGGGATAGCATCTTTTGTATAACGCAGGATATATAAGATAAGGCTTGGAATGGACACGTAGGAGCACTATATATATGTTAATTCGGTAATAGACAAATGAGCGAAGAATAATAATGTTGGTCATTGTCATAGACGGCATGTTCTAGACTCACTGTGCACATATAATGATATATAAGGTAGTAGTTGTATTGACAGACTGGGGTATATGAGCCATTATAGGGCAGTTTAAGAAACCCAGCACAGTTAAACAATTGTACAAACTATTAGAGGATGAGAATATGTATACTCTTCGTAAGCACCAGAGTAGTGGCACTCTAACGAAATTGTAAGGAGCTATTCAATATAAACTATTTATACTATTAAGAGCCTAATGACAACACGAAAGAAGGTCAGGCTTTATACGATACGAGAATAGATATCTGACTATTCAAAAATATCGAATAAGTAGCATAACGGACTACGATATATATTATGTGAATTCATAGAGTGTATTTGCGGCAAGAATGTCAGTTAGAATGTACACCATTTGAAAAGGCGGATGTATAGTGTAGAGTAGACCTGACATATTACTTCATGTAGAAACAGAGCTTTCTCCATTACACAATAAACAATGTAGGGTTGATAAATATTATAAGTATATCTACAGAAATGAGAATATTCTGAGGAGGATGTGATCTTCATGATAAAGGTACTAATATAGTAAGTAAACAGACTACCCCCCGCCAAGATTATTGAGCGAGCATACTAAACAGGTAAGAGCTTCAGACGATGAACAACATATCATGTTTTTAGTATTATAATTCGCGCGTATGCACAATATAATGTATATATAAAATAAGACTCTCACGGTATATCGTACATAATACTAGGAATGAGGCCTATAAGATTTATTATTGACCTTAGTGAAATAGACTCGCGAAAATCCTGTAGGGCGAAACCATATATATAATAAAGGTTAAGGTTTACATACGCCTAATGGAGGTATAATGACGCGCTCTGTGACTATAAAGTATCTCTATCAGATTCACCCTTTTTATGAAAAGCCAACACTGAGCTACTAGTAGCTATACTATAGTTTTTTGGTTAGGAAAGAATAATGGAACTAATATTAGGTTAGAAGTCGGGTAACTCAATATTATCACAAATATACTGAACGACCCCTTTATCATCAGTCTTTAGTTATAGGCTGTGACGGTAGTATTTCTCCCTGTTTGATTATGTGTCACTCACGAGTGTTGATGATAACACTATCTCTCTGTGGCTTACATATATTTTAGCGTATGACTCAACACCCTAGTTTTTTAACATATACTATAAATGATATTTCGCCATGAAAGTAGTTGATTAGTGTATTCATAGTGGCCTAGCTTTTGCGCTCAATTTTCTTACGGGTACTATATATTACCACTTAATTATATATAGATTGTTGGAAGAACAAGCACTTCTCGAAAAACTCTCACCATTCTCAAGAAGGAATGAGAGAAGTTTAGGTATTTTCTATAATATTAATTAATATGTTTGCTTCTTTACTTTTTCTTTCTTGAGAGAGCAGTTTGAGAGTGATCGTATATAATATTAGGGATATCGTTCATCTCGGAGATAATTCCAGTCTTTAAACTCCATCTTCTCATAGCACACATAATCAGAGAGCAACAATAGTAGTAGACAGCTTTTTTAATAATTCACATTTCTCATTTAGAACTTCCTATACAATTTGCAGGATTTTCATTACGTAAGGTGTAGCTTTTAAATTTAGCATCTTCTCGAGTTTTAGATCATCTTGTAAGTTATTTTTGTTTGTCTGCGTGTGTGTGGGTGTGTGTTGCATGTGATGTGAATATCCTATAATCGCTACATTGATATCTTGTTTCTAGTAGTGTGTCACTTGACTTTTATAAAATGGTATGACCTCTTGTTATTATTTAAAACAAGAACAGAATTATTATAGAATCTTTGAAGTGTTAAGAGTTAAGACTCTAAGATAGATACAAGAAACCACAATGATTATATCAAGAGTCATATGCTCTATATTGTAAATTTTCCTTCATTGGATATTTTATTTGATTAGTATATTTTTTATTAACCTATTTATATATTTTTACATTTCTATTTATCAATTTGAAGAAACACATGTATTGTTGTTTGAGTCGTGTTGTGTTCTTCTGTTGTATAATAATTAGTCTTTACTGAGCTCGTGGTAGGTCAGGAGATGGCAATGTGTTGCGTTTACGGCGCGAACTAGTGTCTAGTATCCGACTTATTGATTCTCACTCAACCCGGCGTGCTGACTATAACCCAAACTCTACTTTGCACCATCCTGCTGGATTATCTCATTCTAATGCGTATATAAAACACGCAAATTTGAGACACCTCGTCTGACTAGCAAAGACTTGCTCACAGAATATTCAATACACTCTTTAACTCCACACTCCATTAACGTATCACAAACTAAACTATTTAAATAATTAATATCCCTCCAGTTTTCTGAAGGGATGGAGTAAATGTTGCTACCTCTAAATAAACAACTCCATACAGTTGAGCACGTCATCACGAAGATCTTCGACTCCTTAACCGCGGTACAGGTCATTGTTGCTGTCAATAGTGTGTCTAATACTAAAAAATCTTCGCGGTGTCTCAACTACAAATGCATCTATGCGACTCGCTACTAATCGTAAACGAGTTTCTTTTTTGAGAGAAACGAGTTTTCATAAGCCAACTAGGAAGTTAGAAAAAAGGCAGCTCTTGTGTCGTATTGCAAGATCACTTCAGACTATAGCTACGGAGAAAAGTGCTGAAAGACCCCTTGTTAATAGCTTCTCAATCCAAATACTGAGGTCCTCTATTTAGGGGATTTCCACATACACAACACTGAGAAACACTGAATGGTTGTGGTCTCTCATACTGATTTAGGTACGGTGTATGCGTCGCACAGATTAGAGCAGAATCACTCTCGAGACTAAGTTCCGATCCGATCCTAATAAGGGGAGCAGATATATATTCCAAGATAGAACCCGAACACGAACTATTAGAGCGCGAGATTCGTTCTCAGGTTAAATACCAACCAAAAATACATGAACACACTTGACATGATGTTCTTCACCACAGTCGCGCCTTCTAATAATACAATCCTCCCCACTGTTCGTCTCTGCGTAGTGCGGAATTAAAATTCTGACCACAACCCTTAGGATATCATTAATTTTAATACTTTCTACTATGACTTGATATCAAGTGCTCCATCCTAGCTCCCCAACGACGTATATTTTCTGATAGAAACTGGATTAGAAATCGAGCGATTCGATTCGGGGGCCATGATTTGCATGTGAGTACTTATTCTACGGCACTAACCATAAATTGGAACATGAAGGCAATATAGAGTTCTCCTGAGGTGCCGACGCTTCGACTTCTGCGATAAGGTGGGAGCTGTATACGTTGATGGGATGAGCATAACATTCCTTCTTCGACTAAATCTTTCTCTCCTCATAATCCAGAGAGTTATACGAGGATCGTGTAAGTGCTTCGTTCTCACTGACGCTGGCCATCGTCAGAGTGTCTAGATAAACCGAGAGCGCATAAGTCTGCGGAGTGAGAGAAAATCTGCGGTACGCCCTATCCACTCTTGAATTCTTTTCTCATGGAATAGAATCGCTTGAGGGATCACTCGCAGATCACTGCATCCGAGTGTCATAAGAGTACGCTGCTTCATCAACGAAATCTGGCAGACGTGGTATACAAATCAGATATGGATGTATCTACGTGATAAGAGTCATCTATAGAGACCTCCCGTATCTTAATTGCAAACTAACATCTGTTCAAAACTCTCTGTAAATCTGTCTATCGGTCACTTCCCTTCATCTATTACGCTCTGTAATCGGTGTCTGAAATAAAATCGCTTAATTCCTCCTTCCAACTGAGAAAAAGAACCATCGCTGCCCTCATACCAATATTTTCCTCTAACAATACTAACCTGGAATCGAAATTCTGGCATTATACCCAATTCACCTCTACTCTTATACATTCACTCTCAGGTTCCTTATGCGGCACTTACTGTCTCATGTGGATAAACAATATCGATTCGGAAGTGTCTCATGGGGGCCACTTGAATATGCCTGTGAACGTGCGCTATGACGAGGCGGGTTAGTGTCTCCCGATGGAGCTTTTCTCCGATGAGAATTATGTTATGAGAGCTTAGAGTGGAGCGGTGCATTTACCAGATGCACTACGAAACGTATGAGCCATAGCCTACTAGTTCAAACCCTATACAGTAATTATACGCTCACCTCTCCCATCCTCTAAAAACTCTCTCTCTCAGGTACTCGCAACCTAGCGACGCACATAGTCATTCCTATTCCGGAAAAATCCGGAACCTCGCCTCTCTATACCCTTCCCAATAGCACTTACTCGCCCGCGCATCTAGACTCATTACTTGATATTTCTATCTAAGATCTTTGAAACTCTTCTAAACACTCTCACTTCTTTAGAGAGCCTCGAGAAATGCATCAGTCGTCGACTTCTTATCAGCGCGATCGCACAACAGAACTGAGCTAAATTCGAAGCTCGAGATACAGAGAGAGATTATAAGAGCCCCTATTACATATATAATGATGTGAGCATATAGAGTGAGTATGATTGTCCGAGTCTTAATTTAGCTGGGAAACTAGGAAGACCTGAGGAAATACGTATGATTTTTGGCGCAACTTTGCACAATCGCAACTAAAAGATCTCTCGAGACCGGGTATGGGCACGCGGTCAAAACACTGTGGGCTCAGTCAAGCTATCCTCTCTGCGTTAGTTGGGTTTCACTGCCTGCAATCATTAGGGCTTATATCTTACGTAGATCTAATATATCTCTCCTTAGATAATCAGTACTCGAGATTAACTCAGCTGTGTCTGATGGGGCGACTTCTTCTTCCTTTTCCTGTTCAATTTAGTGTAGTTCCTAACAGGGTGTCTCTCATCTCCTCTGACGATCATATAGAGAGTCACGACTCATTAGTATGTATTAAACTCTCACGCCATGCACATCTATGAGTCATATATGAGATTCTTCCTGCTCATTGATCGCTCTGACACTGCGACTCGACCACTCATCATTCATACAATCTAATCATTCTTCACTATCACGTTATTGAGAGCTGAACCTAAGTCTTGGTATATATAATTGAGACAGGAGGCTCTTTTTAATATCCCGATCTTTATATCTTTGCCCAGTGTTTAGCAATTCTGTTCTCATCGTTCTGATACTTAGGATAAATTTCCGGGTAGGATATGGTTTGCTTGTAGCGCACTTCTTATGGGACCACATGGGGTTAGCCCGACGCCATGACCTGAGAGAAACTGCGAGACCTGGGAGGAAATTTGCACACAATTATTCTAATAACGCAAACTCTGCCAACGAGTCTGTAACAAATACATCCCTCTTTCTTACATGAGGAAGACGCTCATACTAACTATGCCGCTATTCTCAATCCTTTCCGACGGTTCTCATCGCTTCCTGTCGACAGTTACAGTCACTGGACCTTAAATCGTCCTTATTAATCGCAAATAAAATGTCTTGGAAACATCGAGCAGAGAAGAAGGGGCTAAATGCACGGCCTCCAGAATGGGAAGCTTGGAGTGAAGAATCAAGTGGTAGCCCCACCTGCCGCCAGGACTTTTTTCCTCTTCATCAGTTACTCCAGCTCTAGAGGCAGAGGGCCTCATCCGCCATCCTATGTGGCATACAGCTGGAGTGTCTCTGCGGTTTAATTTGAACATTGGGCTTAAGGAACAAGCTCATTTAATGCCTAAATTGGGATATATGATCATGCATCTGTGGGTGTGGCTGCAAGCGCCTATTGAAATTTACAATAAATCCAACGGCTTTTGAGATAGGGTCGAGGTAGCGAGAATCTCAGGCAAGAGAAGACTTATCAACTGTTCCTGTTCTTTCCTAGTATGCACTTGGGACACACTCTAATCTTTGCGGCACCAAGATGTCATGGTAGATGGGTATTTATCTCATTGGAAACCTAATAAAGGGAAACACATATCGATCAGAAGAAGAAATGTGTGTAATCTAAACGTTCATAGGTTGGAAAAGTCCTGTGTTGTATAGAGCGGCAAGTGCCCATCCCAGAGGGGGAAGAATATGTTGGCGGCTAACTGTAGAAATCTAATAAGATCTTGGAAACTAGTATAAGTGTACAGAGTCACTCTCCCATACAGGGGTGGCGGAGGTTGGAAGTCACCTAGTATGCATGCCACCACCTTTAAGACGCCCTCCCACGCGGATGCAGACACGAGAGGGGTGCTAGCTGTCGTGCATCACATGAAAGTTTTAGATATAGGAAAAAAATCAAACAAACTACCAGACTAAGAGGTTGATCGAATGCGGTTAGTCCAAATCCTTCCCTTTTCCTTCGGACAGCTCAAACGTGTAGATTTGTTGTGAGAAACATATTTCATCTTTCCATCATTCACTTGTGCGGTTTCTTACGAGAGTTTAAACTCCCATCGACTTTGAAAAGCTTCCTGCTATGTCGCTCCAGCTACTCTGCGGCTAAATTGTTGATATAGTTTGGCTTATATTGGATTAGGGTATCTCAAAGCACCCCCAGCGGGCTTAGAAATAGGGCTATGGTGCCGACCGTGAGCGATGTGATTGAACGCGTGTAAATAGAGAATAAATTATATATATATTACCATTGAGCCCTAAGTCACCTATTATCATTGAGGAGTCACCTATTCACTTATCTACTATAAGTGAGTTATATATATAGATAGTATTTAATAATAATACGCATGCAATACATGTATAATATTCTAGTAATATATATATTTATATAATATGAGTGAGTAGTCGAGTAAGTTCACATAGTAATGTACTAATATATATATTATATAGTCGATATATATAAGTTCCTTATGAGCATAAACAATTACCTTTGGTTGCATATTAGTATTTTATTGTATAGTATAAAAATACTAATGATTTAATATTACGAAATTAGAGAACGTCAAATTGCCGTCACCCACAGGTGTATTCACATTCTCCAAAAGGTAATACGAATAACTGGAATATAGTATATTACATACGGTGAGTATTTATGTAACATTATATATGACTGGTATGGTTACTATTAGAAGTAACAATAAATTTGATTCTATATTAGTTATAGACTGGGGAGATAATGTTTAGTGAACGTGGAGTATTCAGATAATTTGATAAGTTATATATATATATATAATTATATAGTAGTAGAAGAAATTTATGAAGAAACCATAGGTTAGGTCTCGAGTATATTAGACGAGGATAAGTTGTATAGAAGCAAACGAGCGCGGTTTGGGGGGCAATTGATATGCAAGCGGTAAGTCAATAGAAAGTACACCACGAGAATATTCGAGATAATGTTACGGATGCTTAAATGACAATATATTTTACTGTGACAGAAGGAGAGGCAATGTTATATAGTGTACAAAAATGTCATAGAGTTTGCCGTTATCGAGGTGAAAAGAGAAAACTGTTTAGCGACAAATCGTTAGAAATTGCGGATAAGTTGAACTGCAATATAAACCCATAAAAACTAGCTCCGCTCATAAGTTGAGAGCGTTGATAAAACGGTGATCGGTTGTCTGCGTATCTCTGTTATCTTGTATAATAGATAGCTTTCGAGTAATTAGCCTTCTATATAATTTATTTAAGATGAGAATTATCATTAATAAAAGAACTACTCGATTTGAGCAGCAGAATTATTCCAGAAAAATGTGAGGGAAGGGGCAGAGAGTGTGTATATTCCTATCAATGTAAAAGTGGGAAGGAAGTATAGTTGTATATTACCGATAAAATGGTATAATTATAGTACTTTTTGGAGCATGTATTGAGGTTAGTTACGTAAACATATATATAGATTTCCAATTAATGGACTTCGATGAATTAATTGGCATGGAGTCCTGATTCTGTGAAAGAAATATTTATTTCACTTACTTTCTTATAGAGATTATATAAAACTTTATTTCCTGTTGATCGTCAGTTTTTTAGTTATAGGTAAAATTGGTTAAGGATTTTAATATGGATAGAATATTGAGGAGGTAGACTACTCTATATATATTATGAGGTCCATCTTCATTAGCCTTCCATTACTAGACCCAGTTAAATATTATTTAGAAGTACGAGTTTGCTCACAATACGTATTATACGTAATATTGTAACTTTCTGTTATCCACATACCAATTCACTTGTTAGATTATAAATTTTGTTATTCAGTATTTTAGTTATATGAAACAGTAGTTATAAGAGAATAGTCTTTAATAATCTCTTCAATGTCATAAGTAATTGGGCATTCTGCAGAACTTCCTTCTTCACTTTTCCATATAACCATTTCTTTTAGCATGTCATAAGAGTCTCCAATATACCTGAGACTTTTTACCATACCTCTAATTATTGGGCATGTACGAGTATAAATTGAAGAAGTATGATCAGTTGAAAGCTATCTGATATTTAATTTCAGAGGTATTGTAACTTTCAGATAAGAATATTCATAAGTCATACTAATCTTTTATGTATGATACTATTTATAATATTGATTTATGTTTTGAATCATCTGTTATCATTAGTACATTGTTTTCGCATTTATTAGTTATTGGATGAATTATGGTGTTATGGGAGAGAAGTAGTAGTGATAGTACAGTAGTCTAGATAGTTTGTTAAAGTGACCGTTATCTTGAGATATCAATTTCCCTACTACATGTTTAAGTAGTGAAGATATAGCTGTAGGTACAGATTCCTCACTGTCTTCTCCTGCAATTTTTGTAAGATCTGGGGTTCAGGTGCTGTGTTAGAGAAATTGAGAGTTTATTGGATGTAATTACGAACGTTTCAAATATTGCTGTTTTGGCTTGGCTCTTATACAAAAAACTCGACGAGAATCAGGTCTTGTTTTTCTTTTTTGCTAATGAGAGATTATAATTTGTGATATTATTTTTCCTACTACTTGTGTTTTTAAAAACTATACTTTAACCTATACTATAAGTGATAGTATGTATTTTAGTATACCATTGAGGTGTGATAGTAAAGGCTCAGATATATATAAATATGATATAGAGACATAGTAATATAATATAGAGACCGTTACCTCTTTATATAGTACTCAATAAGTTTATCGGATGAGATACTACCAAAAATTGGATGAGTTAAATGTATATATGAACATATGTGTGTCTTGGGCAGGCTTGAAGTTTGTGTGGTCTTTCCATGCGCGCTCACCAGTATATATATCTATTCTCTGTTAATTAGGAGTGCATGTAGCTAGGCGATTTAGTTCGCACTAGCGGAGCGTTTAGATGTGTACAAAAGCATTAGCTCTGAGTATGATACAGAATGTAGCCTAGCAACTCAGTGGTCAAAGATAAGAGTAAATAGGCTTGGTTGAAGCTATTTATGTGTTTAGGCGGATGAGACCGCCGCTTTTCTTCTCACTTTGACACCTCCTCTCAGTCAAGGATATTATGTCTAGAGACTCCAAGGCTGGATATAGTGAAGCTGAGAATGAGAGCTTTTTGAGAGAGAATAAGAGTGAATATATAATTTTATGATAACATCTATCTTATGGGTATAGTCTGGTGACGCTTAAAAATCAAATAGTATGAGATTTTCTCATCAAGATGAGAATGTCAAGCTGCAATACTCGTAACCATTAAACAGGTTTTTCACACACACCCGCACACACGAGCAATAATTTACAATGAAAATATAAAGAGTATAGGTTCGAAAATATATTTTATGATATATATACCAGACAATGAAATATACACAGGATTTAGAGAATAATGACATCTGCTGCTTACTCCTTTAAATTAATTATTAATTAGGGAATCCATTCATTCTAATTCTTCATTTTTATTAACATTAATAATCTCGTTTTACTATTTGAATTAAAACAAATAATAATAATTACATTAAAAGAAAACAATAACAAAAACAAAATTTCACATCCTTATTAAATTGTTTTTCTTCTTGCCTCTCAGTATAATTTAAGTCATTGATTTTTGTCATCTACCCATACGGATTATCGTGAATATTTTTTTTTAAAATGAGTTGATAGAGGAAAGGTTCTTGATGGAGTTTCGTCTAAGGCTCAAATTTTCATTTTTCGGTTTCATATTCTTCTCGTTGCAACTTTATCTACGATATTGGTTTTCGTCATTTCATATCATTACCTTTCTTTCCTTAAATTTATAATTAGTGGTATTCCTCAGGGTTAGTTTTATCATTCACTCTCTATATCTTGACCTATCTTCCACTTTTTCAGCTCCTCTTACCCTTTATTCCGATAATAATAATAATAATAATAATAATAATAATAATAATAATAATAATAATAATAATAATAATAATATAATAATAATAATAAATATAATAATAATAATAATAATAACAATGTATACATAATATATATATTATTGCTCTAAACTAATTCATTTTTTTAATTATAGAGTTAATTACTTCATTAATTATACTATCACTATTACAACCGTATGGATTCAATTATTTTTATGAAAATAGTAATAGGAAAGCTTACTATATTCGCGATATGTTGACTTTTAGACATAGTTATTTTTATTTTAAAGAAAATGGTGAGGATTTTTTTATTATTCAAATCATATCATTATAGTGATTTGAAAATTATTATTAATTATATATTCATTATTTGCGTCAGAATATGAGGTTATCATATAATTATTAATTTGTACTTTTCTATTCACACTGATTAAGATCCTACAGCTATTGTAATTTAAATCTATGCGGCACTGTGATCACTGACTATCGCGAAAACACACTCGAGATTGACATCACATGCACTATGAATGTCAACGGATGTCGGTGTAGATATATCACGAGAAACTGTTCAGGGGATAAGAGAGCAATATATCATAAATAACAAAAATGATCGTTCGAGAGACATCACTGTAATGATGATCGTTCTGTCTGTAATAGACCCTAAGTCAGATCTATCTTATAAGTGAGCAGACTCCATATGGTACATTTGATGAGGGAAATTGGGTAAATTAGGAGAGTAATACTGTTTATATAAAAAACTACGTAAGTAGACAGTAGTTGAGATTTTTATTAAACGCGTGAGATCATTCAGTTCTCTCAAGTCACAAGTTTGTAGAATATTATAACACACTCACTTAACGAGACTGACGCTTGAGGTGGAGGAGAAGATTTGTGGTACATAGAACGGATGGTCTGTGATGTTTTTGCTTTAATGAGAAACTAATGAATAATGAGAGAAAATAAAAAAATTCTATATAATTATACATTATAGTTGCGAAATATAATGATCATTAATAATATATATTAATAATACACTGTATACCTAAAACCAAAATCACACCAGAATATAGTGATTCATATATCGTCTACTCACATGAATAGAAGATAATAATAATACAAATAAATTGAGTAATAATGATAGATATGTTTCTTATGTCATCAGGAGTAGAGATAATTATTAATTATATTATAATTATTATTATTAATGTGATTAATATTCATTCAACATCAAAGACGATGACCATGATATTATTGAGTATCTGAACAAGAAGAATGTGTAAATTATTAGTATATTTATTTATTATTATTAGTTTATAGCGCTTATTTATTTATTTATTTACAGAATGAATGGAATCATTCACATATTTTATCCTTCAATTTATTATTAATCACACTTATAATATTTATTATTAGTGATTAACTTTATTATTATTATATTATTGAGACTTAAGGAATGTATTTTATTTCTACTTAATTATTATTTATTATTATTTATTTTTCCATCCCTCACCCCTTCACACCATAGGGTCCACAGTGACTAAAGTGCTGTAATAGTCTCAGACACGCGGCAAAAAATACTGAGAGGAATGTACTGTGCTCAGTAAGGAGTTTTTTGAAGGCATATTATAAAAGAGATAAATAGGGGATAGGCGTGGCGAGTTAACCTGCCCATGCTGTCATAACATAATTCGGGAGTTGAAGGTCTTCCTCATATGGTGCAATGTGTCGCTATATCCTAATTCCTCTGACCAGATTAATTTAGGTGCAATTTCTATATTAACTTTACAATCTAAGTTAAATTTCTTTAAATTAAATAATCCAAAAGTACAAAGCCGGGAAATATTATCGCTCCTTCATTTATATTTCAGATAAATTATGATCTTCTTATATACTTATTAAGCCACATGAAAAGAGATCTTGCCAAAAATTGTGTTACTCCTCTAATAAATTTTATCAAAATATAAAATGCTATGTTTCTTTCTATAAAATTTAAAAATCGACTCATTAAATTTAGTAAATTCTTTGCTATAATAATTTTGCCAGGTTCTCTTTCCAAAAGCATTCTCATCTTTAATTTTGCAACCTATTCAGCCTTTAATTAGAAGCTCTTGCAGAATTCAGTCTTCAGTTTTCTTCGCTGTTGTTCTTCAGTTGCATCTTTATTTTCTCCTATCTATTTTTAATAGGTCCATCTTCGAAAACAGTCAGACGATTATATTATTATTATTATTATTATTATTATTATTATTATTATTATTATTATTATTATTATTATTATTATTATTATATTATTATTATTATTATTATTATTATTATTATTATTATTATTATTATTATTATTATTATTATTATTATTATTATTATTATTATTATTATTATTATTATTAAATGCGAAAGATTTAAGATTTCGGCGACGAAAGAAAATGTATCTTTAATAGTATAATTATTTTTAGCAAGAATATCCAAAATAAGTACAAAGAATTTTGTGAGTTTATAATTTGCTGTTCCAATAGCATATAAAATTAGAAAAATTTATCCAATCAGGTTTATGAAATTTTGGAAGTCTATATAAGATACCTGGTTAACACCAGTTGAATAAAGAGAATTGTAGGTTTCGTCATTAATTATTATTGAGTTTATCAATATATATATATATATATATATATATATATATATATATATATATATATATATATATATATAACATATATATATATATATATATATCAATAACTCTTTTATTTATATATATATATATATATATATATATATATATATATATATATATATATATATATATATATATATATATATATATATATATATATATTTTTATATAACAACAACAACCAACATGCCATAGCCAGCAACAGCCTTAGCCAGCCTTCCAACAGCCAGCAACCAGCCTTGCTCACGCTTAGTATAGCCTTAATAACCCAGCAATAGCGCTGCTGCTTCCCTTTGCTAACTGTAACAACATATGTAGCCAGCAACCAATAACCTTAACTAACTAATATATATATAACAATAACGAAACTTCCAACCTTTTATATATATATATATATATAAATATATATATATATATATATATATAATATTCAGTTTCTTCAAGTAAAAATATTTAATTTTATAAAATAAAAGAAAAGCATTTTCGGAACAACTATCGAATCGTTGATAATCGAAAAAACTATCGATTAATATAAAAATAAAAATGACATCGATGTATCGATAATCGAATGAAAACTATCGATAGTTTCAATAATCGATAGCTTTTGTGCATCCTTACTCCGTACCCTTGTTAAAATTACAACATTTCCGAATGTATTTCTGAAACATTCATTTTATATTGTTATGAAATGATTTCTGAAAATATAATTACAAATTAATATTATCAAAGTTTCAGAACAGACAGACAAATGATAAAACGAATGAACAGACAGACGGAAGGACAGATGGACAGAAGGACAGATGGACAGAAGGACAGATGGACAGAAGGACAGATGGACAGAAGGACAAACAGCTAAAAAAGCAACTTACGAAAATAACTTTTATAACTTATAAGTAATTCAAGAACTATTAAAGTTATTTAATATTTTAGATGAGAGAATTTAATGTGTACGTGCATTCCTATAAATAACAAGTACACAGAGACATATATACACATATATAAACACACACATACTATTTTATATACACATA